>VDFB02275421.1:0-53000 GCA_007258455.2 Sequoia sempervirens
CTCAAATTAGTAGAAGCAAAGCAAATGAAGATTTTTCAAGCAAACAATAGAGTAGGAATGCACATTATGCAAGATCAAATCTAGAAATAGAGGACGAGCCTTTGATCATGGATTTGACACAAGTCTAGTCATATTTGACTATAGATAAATGAACAAAATTACCATAGAGCTTGAGTCATTCAACTGATAGAGAAATCATGTTTTTGTAATAAGGATACAAAATATTCCAAATATTCATTGGAAGGATACATTCTTTGTTCAACAAATTAAACACCCCTGGATCCATCTCATTTAGTTTTTAAAACTAGAAAGTATCATTGTCTAATTTATTAATCCTAGAGTTTTATCACCAATTAATTTCAATTAATTTATGCTTAATTTCATGCATATTATTAGATTAGGTCCTATATTAACCCCAAGGAAACCTTAATTTTCTTTATATTTTGTTGAACTTAATTGATCTTACACAACCTAATTTTCTTATAAGGCTTCTTATATATATTATGGTTTTTCAAAATTATATTTTTCTAATATTTATATCTTAATTTTAGATTTGAAAATCTTTATATACCTTTGGTTCATTGGTTTTACATTTTACATTTTTCTCTATTAGGGTTTCAAACTTGATTGAAAAATCTCTTTTATCCACTCGACCAACCTTGGTGACTACGTTAGGGTTTCACTTTCATATCTGGCATAGATTTATATCTTTGATTTTGTAATTTAAAACTATAATTTTGACTTTTATTTTCTTATCTTTTGTTTATTCCATTGAGGATTTCTCACCTAAACCTTCACATGAATTGCATAAATAAGAACGAGGCATATTGTGGTTCTCATGAGAACAAGGATGACTATGATCATGAGGCTCATTTGCAAAACAAATATTTCTCAAGTGAACTCACTATTTTGGCCAATGTGAAGAATACTACACAAAGTTTGCAAATGTTGTTCCCAAGATATATTTTCTAGGTCAAACCATTCGTACCACTTTACATGTGATTTATGCTAAGCTTACATCATATATCATGACTAGTGCATCTACTTCTATGCATACTTTTACCATGACTACTTCTACCACCACTACCCATCCTCATAGTAATATTACTATTGGTCTTCCACTATAAATAACATCTATTCTTTTTTAAATTACCCCTCCCCACATCTTAGGTCTTTATTATAACCATTTTGAAATACTCATCACTCATATGATGTACCACACTTCCATACCTCTTTGACCCACTATGCCACTAGGCCTACCATTACCCAACTTAGGTCTAAGCTACTTTTACATCCACTACTCATCCTCTGCCCTAAATAATTTTAATAAGTAACTTATCTCATATATAGCATTATTCCAAGCCATTAATCAATCATATATCTTAATTCCCATACTCATACTTATACACACTATAATAGTTCCCAACCTTCATTGGTTACTCTTTGTTCCTCCACCCTAAATGTAGTATTTCATAAAAAATATCAAGTTCAAACTAAAGTGGATACAAAGTCAAATGCCCAAGACAATGATGAATTCTTGGATCCTAGATATACACCTCTATCTTTTAATAGTATGGCATATACATTGCTTATGGATTTTTTGATAGCTTAATTTTTAATGTATGATGAAAAATGTGACCCCAATACCCATTTGAGATCTTTCAATATTTCATGTATGTCTTCCTTTATGAGGATAAGTTATTAATGAAGCTATTTCAACACACTCTTAAAGACTACATTTTATTCAAGCGTTTCTTCTCATTTCCCCAAGGGTATATACATTCAATTAATGATTTGAGAAGAGTAACATTCTTAAAATATTTCAAAGTTAATAGAGACTTAGAGTTACTATTGTCAATTTATTTGAATGTGCTCAAAGACCAAATAAACACATAAATGATTATGCAATTTGATTATAATATCTCTCTTCCTTAAGTGGCTACTTATGCCAATTCAAGATATAAAAATGTGGATTTGAATAAATTTGACTCTTTTATATATTTTTATGCACAAGTTAGAACATCTAAATTGTTGGTAAGAAATTCCTTCAAATTATATGGATATTCAAGTCAATATGCTTCTTACACTTTCAAGTATGTGCATGTGCAAAAATATGGGGGACTAAGAGGTGGCCATAATCACTTTTTGCTACATCATAGGAAAAACATGAGCATGCTATGGATCGATAATGATTGAGCCTAGGTTGATCACTAGTCAACCATAACAAAAGCATGTTATAACACTCACATTTTTCTTATGATAAAAATAAAAAATGACAACTTTCTAGATGCAATTTTGTTTGAATTTTTTGATGCCAATGATTGAAAAATACTAATATGCAAACTATTATGTTCCAAATGAATGCAATATGTATGAAACTTTTTAAATTTTTAAAGTTTTAAACAATAAAAAATATAACTTTAAAACCCTAAATGAAATGAAAACTAATGTAATTTTGAAAACCTTCAATGAGATGCAATGCAAACTAATACAAAATCCTAGATCTAAGGTTTGAAAGATCTCCAAATCAGAAAGCTTTAAGTGCAAGAATGTCAGGTTCACAAGAATGAAACATTGAAAATGGAAGTAGGTGACATTTACCAAAATAAAAGGGATGTATGATGCACCTACTCTATCTATTTTCATTGGTAAAAGAGATCTTCCAAAGGTAGGATTGACTTTCAACCCTTAGGTGAGTCAACCCTATTAGGAGATCTTGTTGTTTCCCTTATGACAAAAAATGATAAAATGTGACTAAAATATAGTTTGGGGAGATAAAAATAAAATAGGTCAAATAAACTCAATTATGCAATGTGAAACTTGAAATGTAGATTTTAAAAAGCATAGCACAAACAAAAGCTACAAATTTTAGGCATATTTTGAGAAGGGTAAGATGATGTGTACCAGCCATCAAAAAGGGTTGCAAAGTGTCTTGCTATGACATATTCTTCCTAGGGTGAATGTGTCTAAGTAGGGTTCCAAAATTTATTTTCAGAGTCCTCTGACCTTGGATCTACACCCTCGATTCCTCCAGATTCTACTATCAAAAATTTGGAAATAAATTTTGCAAATGAGTTTCCATGGTTGACAACTTTGACAACTTTACAAAATTGCACTTTTGATCAATCTTCAATCCTTCTTCACCTGCAAATCTGCAAACTCAAAGAGAGGGAAAAATTGTTTGTTTTTGGTGAATAAGGGTTTTCCTCAAGGTCAAAACCCATTTTGGTAATTAAACATTGATAATGAAAGATAATTATAAATGACAAGGATTGATGAATGAACAATGCTATGTCCCAACTCACCAAACCCTTAATGGATTCCCTCAGAGGATTGAAGTATAACACATCTCTTTAAGGATTGGATCTTGCATGAATTGGCTTAGGTGATATCTTTATTGGAAACCTGAATGCTTGAAACCTATATCACAATGTTAGATCCAAAACATAACATGAACACACATAACTTTGACATAATGAATATGATCTTTATTTGATACTGTAGATGCTTGATAAATCTTCTCTTCAATGCTCTTGACAATAATATTTTCTCATGTATGAAATTTGAATTATGCAACTTAGTAATGCTTAGATGTGAATTGATAAAAAGACCTTGTATTTATAGGTTTTTATCTAATTTCTCAAAAATTAGATTCCATAAACTGACATTTGAAGCTTGAATTTGAATCATTAAATTTTTTCCAAAAACATATTAAAATTTGGGTCTTGGAACTTAAGGAGGAATCATTAAAAATTGGGTCAAAGGACCTAAATCTAGGATACACAATTTCCAGAGTGTTTAAAATAATGTTAATATTTTTGTAATGTTAGTTCCTCTTTCAAAAAACAAGCATAATAAGGCTTAGGAATGCATAATTTAGGTCATCAGAAGCTTAATTAAGTCCAATTAATTAAGGGGACCCAAACATACTTGTGAAAATGTAAAGGGTCATATTTTTCTACACTACAATACCTAGCATGGCCTAGTTGTTAGGACTCATCATTAATGCATATATTACTCTCTAAGTTACACTTAAGGGGGTGTTAGTGTAAATAGAGTCATTATTCACCTAGTTAGCTAATCACCTTTTTAGGATTGACCTATTCACACTTATCTTAAGTTTACTTAGGTTTCTTTTTTCTTTTGTATCACTTCATAGCATTGAGACATGTTTCCTCATCAATTAACCTACATTGGGGGGGTTTAAATAAATGGAAAAAGATGGATCAGGGCTTTAGAACAGTAAAATATGAATAAAACTTCTTAATATCTAGACATGCACATTAATAATGAGTGTTTCTTTATCCAACCAAAACCACAATATGATGCAATCCATAGAATAATCTACACCACTACATACATTCATAGTGTTAATTCAACGATCACAACCATTCACTAAAACCTTTACTTTAATATTCAAAAAAAAAAAACAAATCATTCACTCATCATTAAAACACAGATCAAATAGACATAACAACAATTTCATTCATAGATAATTCAATGGGATAATCTTGAATCTAGTTTCCTCTATTGATTTGCATCAAATAGAAAAAATTTAGCCACAACAACTCACTGGCATACAAATTTATTATGATTCATTAATATTATCAAAGAGGTCCAGAATTAACATGTAAACTATATAAAAAAATGTAAAATGTATCCAAGTTCAATTGAAATTTTAAAGTATCTTCTAACAATTCATGAAATACTAAGACTATGATTCCTATTTGCTATCACCAACTGGCTAATATTTCTTCAATAAGACGACCTTTACAAAATAGAGCCCAAAAGTA
Organism: Sequoia sempervirens; assembly: GCA_007258455.2. NCBI lineage: Eukaryota > Viridiplantae > Streptophyta > Pinopsida > Cupressales > Cupressaceae > Sequoia > Sequoia sempervirens. The sequence continues at coordinate 4,794 of VDFB02275421.1, forward strand.
CATATAGACATGCCATGCATAAGTTTCTCTCAATCAGAAACTCAGATCCACAATTTAAGGAACCGAGACTGTATGAAGGAAGTTGACTGGCTGATCTTCTATTTCAAGGCTTGATTGCTTTTTTGTACAAAATTTTGATTCCCAAGGAACAAGGTGTAACTAGTGGAAGAGAACTTGAGTTCAACTTGTGTCAAAATCCTGTAAAATAGGAGAAAAGAGGAAGTTGTCTGTCAAGAAGAGAGTGTTTTGCTACTAGCTCGCTCCTGTGTTGCATGTTCAAGGATATATTCATCATAAATAGATAACACTTGTTGAAAGATGTCCAGATTAGGCCCATCTAACCAATTTTCCTCAAATTTGATCCTCTTCAACTCTGCTGAGGCCAATTCTTGCATATCCTTCAATTTAATTAATTCCCTCCTAGAAACTTTCACCTCTTCTCTAACATCCATGAGCCTGTCCAACAACAAATCTTCTCCATCATCCTCCTTTTGCATCACTTCCTCAAATCTACTACTCCACTTCTCCTTCAACTAGTCCAAAGGAAAACCCTCTTTCACTGGGATGCCCATGTTGACCAGAATGGAAACTACTACCTCCAATTCATCAATATGCTCATTTAAGTCTTTGCTTGCTTCTTGAACCTCACTCTTATTCTCATAGATGAACTTGGATTTGAATCTTATTATGCTCACAGTCTTCTCAATAAAATCTGTATTACCTTCCTCAAGAATTGACTGCTCCAGGATAGTTAACTTGGGCACTTTGGTGATGTCTTTAAGCTTCTTAACATATTCTTTGTACTCTTCATCTTGCTTCCCTAGGACTTCAACATGCTAGTTCATATTCTCGACCAACTCAAGTGCTACTTCATGAACATTGAAACTATCAGCTAGCACTTCACCAACCTCCTGATTGAGTCTATCAATCCATCTATCAAGCATCCCCACCTTACTCCTCATCTGTACCAAGTCATCAACTTCCTTTTTGCGTAATAGGAATGGGGTTTCTGGAGCAACTTGTTGAGAAACTAGAGTGGAGACATCCTTTAAGAACTTGTGCAATTGATCCAATTGGGCCTTAAGGTCATCTTTCTCTTGCTTATCTTTAATCATTCTAGATTTGGTGGAGGAAGCTACAATATCAATTAAATTCATCTATTGGTTCCTTGTAGGTCTCCCCAAATTCATAGTACCCAATAGGTAATTAGTAACCTGTATGTCATTATCCTTATCCACCACTAGAATTGCACATTCAACAAAAATTTCCCTTGCATCTGTGAGCTTGGTGGAGTGAAGAATTTTGGCCTTCTTTTTAGGTCTTTCCTTTTCAATCTCCTTCATCATCTCATCCCAATTGAGAGGCTGAGATTGAACTATCTGTTTCTTTTCCAAATCAAGTTTCAACCATGTAGGAGCAACAAGAGTAGTGACCACTTGTGTTGAAGAAGAGGTAGCAGTAGCAGAAGATAAAGGCTGCAATATTGTTTTCTTAGGTTGAGATTCAACCTCTTGCACATTCTATTGTTCTCTTTGTGCTTCTTCTTTTGTAAGTTTCTCAATGTCTTCCTTATCTTTTTTCTCTTGCAACCTTTTAGCTTCCAACTCTTTTTTCAAGCACTCTTCTTCCAACTTCCTCTCCTCATACATCTAGTCCCTCTGCTTTTCCAGTTCCTTGACATAATCCTATGCCTCTTTAGATTTCTTCTCATATAAAGCAAGCTCTTCAGCCTCCTTCTCTCTCTCTAGGAATTCTTGCTCTTCTTTCTTTATGTGGGCCTCCTCAATAGCCTTGAATTTAGCATCAAGGGCTTCCTTTTCTCTTCTTTGAGCTACTTTTTCCTCCTTAAGATCATGAATCCTCTGCAACATAGCCAATTTTTCTCTTTCCTCTTTAATTTTGATCTCTTGCTCTCTTTGTTGTTGCTGCTTAGTCAATTCATCAACCTTGGCTTGAGTCTCCAAGTTTTGTTGTTTCATCAATGCATCAGATTGTGCCTTAGCATCAATCTCCTTTTGTTTAGCTAGTGCCTCAGCTTGTTCCCTGGCATCTTCTTCCCTTTTGGCATCCTCAAACAACTTCCATTGGTATTCTTTAGTCAAAACATGCTTAGTCCTTGCATCCTCAGTCTCATCAAGGGATGACATCACATGCGTTTCTTTGTTGGATGGGGTAGCCTCATAAGCTATCTCTATGTCATGAATCTCTATTTCAGGCTCTTTCTCCTTCAAAGATTCAGCCTCTTTGTGAAGGGTTCCCATCGGCATTTATTCTCTTGACTGCTTTGTGGTAAGAGGCTGAGTTGATGCCTCCCCTACAATAGATGTTGAGGCACCAGGTTCAGATGTGGCTTCTCCTCCATGTGCTTCAGCAAGTTCAATCTCTTCCCAAAACTGGGAGGGAAAAACTCTAAGGGCTCCTTAGGAGCTAGTCTTCTTTTTGTTATTTTGTACCCTTGAGTGGTACCTGTTGCCTTCTCTTCTTGGAGGTCTGAGCTTATGGCTGCTTGATTCTCATGACAATCCAATGTATGCTCCTATCCAAAACTAGTCTTGCAATATGCTTAATGTCAATGGATTCTTCTATATTCCAGTCCATTGGATCAAGGTCCTTGGTACCTATTTTCTTAGCATCATATTGGGGATCCAAAGTTACCCCATCATCTGATAATGTCTCTGGGATGTCCTCCTTTAACCCATACTCAACCATGAGTGGGATGGGCAGTCTTTCATAGTTCTTCCTTCTGAGATCATACTCATCTTGCAGGTCCATCCAAAAATCCTCTAATAGATTAAAGTGTTTGTCAAAAACAGTGGGCAACAAAGCCTACATCTTGTGTTTAGGATCAAAATATTTCCTAGAAGTATACAAACCTAACTTCAAATAAATCAACTCATCACAGATTACCTTAGTTGCCACATTGTGTGGAAAACTATACTCACCCAACTTCATGGAGAATTTATGTTAGCTAGGCTTGTGCTTATTAGCAAACTTCATGTTGACTACTAGAGCTTGATAGATGAATTACATTAAGACAACTCTATTGCTGCAGCACCTAGGGAGTAGATGAGGGTGGCCATCAAAACCACCCACCCTGAAGTAAGTAAATCTAGGGTATTGAATATACCAATGTCCCCATTCATTAATGAAGGCCATAGCCTCTCTACTCAACCTGTAACTAGCATCTCCTATGAGTTGGTTAATGATAACATATACAAATGCATCATTAACCCTTTTGTAATGTGGCTCAGAAGCCTATAAGGTGAGTTGATCATAATGATCCCAAACCTTTTTCTGTCCTTGGGCTTCTCCGAATATGCCCACTACATTTAGTCCATGAAAGATCCCTCTTCTGGTAGCTGCATAAATCACGTAAGAGGTCACGAAGAAACTCTTGGTTTCTCTCACTCTAAGCATTTGATTGTGTATGCATTCTGACACAATCATGGGCCAGTCAAATTGTTTCCTACCATCAAGGATAGTTTGGATGAATGGGAACATCCATTCTTTAAACTAGGAGGCATCTCTCTTCCCAAATACTTTGGAGAGCATCATTATTATGTCCCCAATCTCCTTGTAGAAGTCTTCCCTTTTAGTAGTCAAGGGAAACCCTAATTACGTCAAAAACAATAATGAAAGTCTTGTCAATCAAGGGGAATATAACTTAGATTCCCTTGACACTATCATTGCTAGTACTCTTTCTCCACCCGCTTTCCAAAATCCAATCACCCCTTCGAGTTATCCTGTTATGTCTTCATCCATGCCTAATCATGCTCCTTATGCTACCTTTGACAAGGGATATCCATCATATCCATCATATCCTTCATCTACATCATCTTCTTATCCTAGTCTTCCATCACAATACCCCTATCCTAATCCCCCATCTACATCCTCCTATCTCAATCCTTCATCCGCATATACCCACTAACCTAATCTTCCGTACCAATCCGCTCACCCTAATCCTACATTAACACCTTCCTATCCTAATCCAACATCCACATCAACTTATCCTAATCTAACTTCCACATCTTATTATCCTAATCTATCATCCACATTTCCCTATCTCAATCTACCACCTCAATCTTCCCATCCTAATCCACCATCCCAATACCCTTACTACAATCCACCACCTGCATCCTCGTGTCCTAATTCACCATTCCAATACCCCGATCCTAGCCCTTCATCTAATCTTAATCTCCCATCTATTCCCATTCCTGCATCCAATCCCATTCCTCCATCTAATCTTAGCTCACCAATCCATAATGCTAGTCCTCCACCCATCCCTAATCCTTCATCTATTCTTATCATACCATCTCAGCCTCAAGTATGCAAGTTCCTCACTCCAGAGGTTCTCCAAGGACTTATGACAAAGAAGACATCCCCAACTCCACCACTTGAAATTGTGGAACCATTCCATCCCACACCTATCATTGATGCTATCACCCCTAGTACCACTCAAACCGTCAAAACCATCACATCCTTTGAATCCATTGAGATCCATCTCCTACTATCACATCTACTAAATCCATTGAACACCCACTTCCTACTCCAAGAGTTGTCGAACCCATCGACGACACCCAAATCCAATCCACTTCTTCCACTCCTAGTGTCACTAAAATCCATTCCCACGAATGTTTTGAATCCTCCATCCCTCCATCTTCCCCACTTAAAAAGTCCCACCAAGACTCCATTATCATGCCTCTCACACACGATGAGTCATGCCAAAGAGCTTGATCCAAAGCATCCCAACATATCCCCTTCTCCAGATAAAGATCCTACCATCCCATCTAGTCCACCTCAAGATCAAAGTCCCCCATCCATTCCATCCCATGATCCCCTTGTCATTCAAGATTCCACTGCTCCATCTCCATCTCCATCACATGAGCCCACTATGACAAATCCAGATCCTATCATATCCCCTAATCCCTCTCTTGATACCACCAATCCGAATGCTACTATACCATCATCTCCCTCTCATGATCCCACATCATCGCCTAAAATTACTATCCCCACACCACTTGCATATCCCCTTTGTACTCGCCCATTCTTCCATGGTGACCTCCTCGTAGAAGAAAAACACAATGTATATACCACCCATCATCGTCCACCTAATAATGGACTCGCATCATGTTTTTAGAATAACAAAAATCCTATCATGGATCACATGCTCAAGAAAATGAACTATCAAGGAAAAGGTCTAGGCCTTCATGAGCAAGGTATTTTAGAGCCCATCCAAGTCAAAGAAAAAAAATGCATGCAAGGTCTTGGACCTATTTCCCAAGAATCACAATCTAAATATGTTGGTACAACCTCTAGACGTCCTCAACGAGCCTTTTCCAAAAGAAATGTTGTCTCTTCTCATCGCTCCACCAGATCATATGCTTCCATCCCTCCTCCTCTATCGTATCGCCTCAAAACAACCATCGATATTCCTCCTTCATCTGCTCCATCCATTTTGGGTCCTTACATCCCTCCATCCACCATCTCCCATCCTTCGTCTACTCCATCCATCTTGGGTTCTTATGTCCCTCCACCCACTTCATTTTCTTTGGGTCCATATATCCCAAGATCACCTCCTCCATCTCATCCTTTCATCCATCCAACACCTATCCATGTCATTCATCATAAACATCCTAATCAGGATCAACAAAGGCACATACCTACACATTTTTCATCTACATGTAATCCTCATAATTTTACCTCCATTGCTCTACATCATCCATATCCTTGCACCCATCCCATTGCTACTAAAAGAACTTTGGATACTAAAGTAGAAATACATGAATCCAAAGATCCACATGAATCTGAAGCTCCTCATGTCCCCTCTAAAAGACATGGTGAAGAGAAGAAAAATCTAAATCCAAATCAAATCCGTAGGCCACAAAGGCCCACCAAAGAAAAGATCAAAACCATGTGGATCCCAAAGAATAAAGATGCAATGCCTTCAAATGAAAAATCTGTAAGAACATCCAAAGTTGCTAATCCAAAAGCTAATCGTACACCCCTTTCATCTCCTAAGTCTATTTTGGGTCCCTATGTTCCAAAATTCACCATCCCATCTCCTCCATTATCCCCACATTCTCCATCCATTAATCCTCTTATCTTTTCACATCCACCACCACATATGCCAATGTTGGTCCTAAACAAATCTCTCCATCACATATCCACCCCATCATTCCATCCATACACTTTCCAACATCCCACCCATTATCCCATGTATCTCCCCTCTAAAATACCTCTAATTCATCCTCTTGCATAATCCATTTCTCCTAATAAGGTTGTACCAACATCCAATAGTCGGTTCGAACATGGGCTCTTAATACCTCATATAGAGCTTGATGCTTGAGTCCTTCACCCATCTCCTTATCTCATGTCTTCTAAATCCTTATCTATCTCCTTCCGCATGCTATCCAAAAGGTCAAAAAATCCAAAAAAGTCAAAAAATCCAAAAAAAGTCAAAAAATCCAAAAAAGTCAAAAAAATTAAAAAAAGAGTCAAAAAATCCAAAAAAAAATCAAAAGCCAAAAAAAATAGTAAAGAGAAATAATCTGTCCAATGGTGAAAAATTGGCAAACAAGCGCCTTGAATAAGTACCATGATGAAAACCTGGCAAACAGGCGTCATGTGTAAATCCCCATCTACACTTGGGGGCAGCTTCCTGATATGCATTCCCTCCATCCACTATGCTTCTTGCTATGCTTCCAGCAATGCACCCGCCTTCCTTCCTCCTATACGTAATTTTCATTCATCCCCTCCATCCTACCTATCTTACACATCCTGCTTGGCATATCTCATTTATCCCAATCATTCCATCCTCCTTGTGATCTTGATAATGATAGGGGAAAACATATAAACATGCTTTGGACACCTCTTAGCATACATTCCCCTCATCCATACACTATCGTAATCCTCACCCACCCATCATGCTACCTTCAATATCCCTTCATTATCCGTGCATCCTATCTTCCTCCATCTCACTCCTTTATTTGCCTATCCTTCTCTATTGCATCCCTCATGCCTCCTCACACATGACATATCTAGAGTGGGGGCATCTATCTTCCTTTGTGATATAGTCCTTGGAGACATCATTCATTCCATCAGAGCAATCCCTTCCATTTCCTTATCCTCATCTCCTTATCGTTATATCCATCTCCCCATCCTTATCTTTTATCCCTCCAAACAATCCTTATATCCATCTCCCCATCCTTATCTTCCTATCCTTCCATCATAACATCCTTTTCATCTATCCATCTGGTAACCTTTTCCTCATCCAAATCCTTATCCCTCTATCTAATCCATCCCTTGTCATTCATATCTAGCTATAGGCTACTCCCCACACAATCCAGTGCCATCTATCTTATCGCCATCACTTCTGCTTCTTTTGCACATCTTTTCAATCTCCTATCCTTTCTCATCATTCATCTATCTGTCTTTTCATCCTTCCACTTCATCTTTGTTGATTTAGATAACTATCCCATCCTTGAGCTTCATGATCACCATCATCCTCTCCAATCCAACAGGTCCCATTGTATCGGTCCCATCATTTTATCCATTTATCATGGTTATCTCATCATCTTTTATTCATCATTTGTCTTTGGCCTTTTGTCAAACTACGTTACCCCTGCGCACACTTTCACCTAGGCAAGGATGATCATTTGATCCATCCCCGGGGCTTTGTCCATCTGCTCTTTTATCTTCTATCATCGATCTTCATTGTCCACTTTGCTCCTTTTCTCCATCCTATCTTTATCATCCATTTAAGTCTCCATCATGGTCTGTCATCAGCCTTTTATCAAACTACGAGGGCTCTGCACTTTGATGTAGGCAAGGCTAATATTTGATTGGTCCCCGAGCCCCTAGGTCGCTAGGATGTGTCAGTCTCCTATCTTGTGCCACGTCTCTTTTGTCGTGTCGTCAAGCTATGCCCTTGTCTAGTTGTTTCTTAACAAACAAGATCCACTTGTATCAACAAATCCAATCGGTTTCGAATATCCTATGTCATATCGATCTTCCAGTTTAGTATCCATCATCAGTCTCAACAGGATGCATCCTTCCTAACAGACCTCGTCAATCCCATCCACCCCCTTGATCCTATGGTAAAGGATGTTTGAAATTGATTGCGATATTTTGATTCTTTTGGATTTTGTTTATCATTTGAGCTCCTTATCATCACAAGTTGTCATGCTCGCCTTGATCCATCATATCATGGTGTGCTTTGGCTAGTCAACATAAGGGCGTATCTTGATCTTTTCTTTGTTGTTGTCTTCTCAGTTGTCTCACATAGTACACACCAAGATCCCTGAGGTCTTGTGTTACACTGGGGCATCCTTGTGTGCTTGTGGTTATCCCAATACCTGGCTTGATCAAGGTCATTGTGACTTTGGGGTGTTGGGATAGCCTTCTTCTTTGATGTGTTTGTTTCATGCATTAGACACTAATCTTCCTTGGTCCTCTATACCTTGGTGTGTCATGTCTTCTACTATAGCAAAAATCAGTGCTCCTAAATATGAAAAATTGCATTTGGATTGCATTTCATCTCCATCCTCTCATCTATCAAAATCCCCCCCATCCATTCATCCTTCATCACTCTCCCCTCCCAATCTCCTACCACCTTTTCATCCTTTTTGACCCATCACTTCACATCATCTTCCTCACATACCCTTTGCATAATCTTCCTCATCTCCCCTTGCATCATCTCATCAAATTCGAGAGCACACCTGTGTGCTCTTGAACCTGCATGTCCTCTTGAGGGGGAATCCTTCATCCCTAATTTTCATCATTTTTCCCTTCCTAGTCACTCCTTTGAATGACTGGGGCATCTTTCCCAATCTAACCATCTTCTTCTAGGTTCTATGTTTTAATATTCTTTGAAATAATGCTACTTCGTAGCACCATCTCAAAGAGGGGAAAAATGTAGACACCTAAATTTGGACACTTAATTTATCCAAATTTATCCCCTTTCATCTAAACATCCCCTTATCCATACTAATTAAGTAATATCAGTATTATTTAATGAATACCTCTAAAATTCTTCTAATCCCTAAGGCATCTAGTTAAATAATTAAATACCTTCCCACTTTCATCAAATGAATTAAATAATTATGACATTTATTTAATTCCTCATATGTCACTCCTCCATCATTTTTATCTACTCCTAATTATTCTCCTAATCTCATTAGGGGTGTGCACATGCCTAATTCTTGATTAGGATGTGTCACATCCTCCAACTTTTGCAAATTGGCCTCTAATCTCTCTTAGCCATCTAACCCTCCTCTAATCCTTCATTAACTAGCCTAATCAACCTCTCAAGAAATTTTTATTTCCTTTTATCCTTCCAATAAATATTAGATTCCTTTTTCTCTTCCCCATGTGATCTTTGACTTGTCACATCAAGCCACATGTGAACTCTTCCCCCTCTCCCACTTGCCTCTAATAAGTCATTAATTTGTCTAATCAGGTACTTGCACAACTTTAATCACTTAATTAGGTCAACTTAATCTCCATGTCATTTATGGAATGTGTCATAAGTCAACTCTATTAAAGACTTTCTCCTTTTGAGAAGGCACCCCCTTTCTCCATGTGAATTTTTAATTAATTCACATTTAATCCCCCAATGCATTCCAATGAATTTTAAATTCCTTCTCTCATTCCCATGTGGATATTTGAGGAATTTTTAATTCTTCACATGTCCTTTCATCCACATGGGGACAAAGACCTCCTTCATGAGGAGATCTTGTCCAAATCCCAAGGTACTATGTAGTACCTCCATGTCATGTACTCTCGTTCCAACTCATTTACACATTACCATCCCTAAGCCACTTCACATGCCACATGTCAAGATGTGAGGGCTTGTGAGTTCTCAACTCACCATAGCGCTACATCTTGGCCATGTCGGTTTAATCTGAACTGTCCATTTCTCTAGAGAATCCAAAATTCTCTATAAATACCCCCTCTTTTCTCTCATTTTAGGGGAGATCATTGTGCTAGCCAAACTCTTGCAAAATTTTCTCTTGAGCCATACTTAGCCAAATACTTGCATTTGCATCCACTTTCACCCATTTTTCCATCCATCTCACAATCCACACTTGCATCTTTTTCCATCAAAGGAGCATACAACATCAAAGATCGAAGGGCCAACCCAAGGACAACTCAACAAGGTAAAAGGTTCCATTTTTTTTGTTAAGTTAAGCATTTTCCCAATCTTGAGGTGTAGGGTGTTTATAGTTGTTGTTTGCACTCTTTTGTTTGTTGCTCGTTTTCTAACAAGTATTTTCCCCCGTTCATAGTATGATAAAGAAGTAAAGAATGAAAATACACGAACAACACTACAAAATAGTATAAGGCTACTCAACCAAATCGTAAAGGAGAGGAGTGAAAAAATTACCACCTCCACCAAGAGCTCACTAGCCAATGATGGAGGAAGAGAGGCTGAACAATCACCACAGCCTCAACTGTGATGAATGAAGGTGTTCCAAAACCTCAAGCCCCTATTGCAATGGCTTGTTCCACACTTACTTTATGAAGTTGATAAAGTGTTGTTGTTGCTATGAAGTGCTAAAGTGTTGCTTGAAGTGATGGATGCAGTTAAAGTTCTTAGAGGATGCAAAAAGAGATTGTGTAGAAGATGAAATGAATGAAGGAAGAAGGAGAGAGTCTATCATTTTCAGGGTCGGTTGGTCGAAGAGGGACGTTACAAACCACCCCAATGGGAAGTGTAATGCCTCTGCTAGCTTCAAACACATGAATCTGTTAGGGACATAAGTGTGCCGCGCAGACATCTATGCACCGTGTAGACCTCCCTGAGAAAATATTCCTCTATCGAGGCAAAGGACAAACACAAAGTGGAATGAAGGCAACAAGTTGATGTGGAATTTCGCCTTTGGATTTGGTTTTCTAAGGTGAGGAAGTGTAAAAGGGGAATTTGCATAATGGGTGAAAATTCGTGCCTTTACACAAGGGAACTATGAACAATGAGATCTAGTCCATAGGTTTGAATCCTACCCAAAATATCACAACCCTTGGAGGCACACAAAGAACCGACAAGATATAAAGCACCCTAGGAGCACAAAAAATTGATCATATCACGACCCTTCGTACAAAAAATAATTTTCATCACAAGCCAAAACTATGAACCCCAAATCAAATATAGTAAGTATTTTTTATAAGAACACACAAATTGAGTATCCTTAGATAAAATATTCAATAGGGAACCCAAGATAGTAATTACTTAGAATGGTTATCAATAATGGGTAAATAGGGTCAAATGCAAAAATTATGGGTACTTAGGGAAAATTTTGGCAACATCAATTTGAGTCCCAACATGTTATATTTCAAAGGGGACTAAGTTGTCAATAGAGAAGTATCTAAATTATCCTAGTGGGATGGACAATATGGCTAGAGTACTTTATGCTAGTGCATTGGGAGCTTAATACATATGCCACAATTTGTGCTAGGCTAGATATTACCTAAGCAATGAGAGTCCTTAGCCATTTCATGTCAAAATCCTAGATAAGTACATCGTGATGCACTAAAGAGAGTCTTTGTATGTTTTTGGGGTACATATGAGTAGTCCACATGTTATCATGGTTACTAGCACTTAGTAAAAATTCATGGATTTGTGTAATTGAATTAGGTTGTGATGTTAGTAGAAAGAGATCCACCAATGAACACGTTTTCACTATGTTTGGTGGTGCTATAAGTTGGATGAGTAAGTGGTGGGATGTTGACATTTTATCTAGTACAAAAGAAGATTGCATGGAAGCTACCCATGTTTGTAAGGAAGCCATATGCATTAAGTTCTTATGTTTAGTCATGTGGATAAGTTTAGGAGCTATTATAGTTCAATATGATATTCAAAGTATCATATATTTGGAAAAGAATCTAACCTTTCATGTAAGGATGAAGCACATTTATTTTAAATTCCAAATGATATGGTAGAGGATTTGAGGACGGTGGTAGAGAAGGATGATACTTCAATGAATGTTAAATATTATTTAATAAATCCAATGGGCACAAAGAAATCTAGACCTGGTGTAGTGAGTCTATGGGCCTTACAAACCCTAGTAGTTAGATTTTAGTCATGAAAATTTTCCTTTTTCTCTTGCAAGGTGTTTGATAAGTGAGATAATATTGGTAAAATGTGTCGCAGCCTTCCATTCCTACTGTTCATATTATTAATATTATTTATATTTATTATTTTATCTGTAGTCATTTTGTCCTCACACAAGGAAGTAGACATCCCACATTCTCATTGATGTGACACTCTTGGCTATGTGTCAGCATGTTGGAAGGTGTGAGAGAATCTTTTCATCACTAAAAGATTTACTTATGATAGATTCTTATGATGCATAAAAGCATGTAAGAGGGAGTTTACAATAGGATATTGACCATCATTATGACAAGTGTGGACACTTGGCATGAAATATCTTTGAATGGAAGAATGAAGAAAAATAGGGGTTCCCAAGTTTGGGTGGTCAAATATTTGTGTTTATGACATATGAATACATGTGAGGAATGTTTTAAAAATAACCTAGAAGACCAAAAAAGGGTTGCATTGGGATTTGCTCCTTTACCGTTTTGGGAACCATACTTCTCTAGGCCTTACTCATAGTTTTGGAAAACCATGTGAGGGTTTCTAGTTTATTCATCTCCTACATATTAATGGTGCTTGACTTGGAGTTTGTCATGGTTTATTTAGATTTCATGCAAGTATTATTATGCTTTCAAGATTACTCTAGAATTTCCTATTGGTTATAATCTTATAAGATAGCCTGTTGATTTTATTATAACCATGCTTGTTGCTAATTAATACAAGTGATTCTACTTTTACAGTGTAGTTTTTCTCTCGAACATGTTTTCCCACACAAACCTTAATTTTATTGTATATTGTTGTATGTTCTATATGTGTTTCTCATTATTTTAATTGTAAAGATCATTAAACTTGTAGAATTATCTCCACTAAGATTAGTGCAAGAAGAAATTTGACATATCTTACTTTTTTTCAACCTTGACATTGGAAAGATTTAAGCTTAGATTTGATATTTTATATGATATAAAAAATTTAAACCAGATATATTGAAGCTTACACATTAAATTACTTTAATAATACTTATGAAATATCATTTCTCAAAATAATTAAAGTGACTAACAAGCCAAATTGTGTCAAAATTGAGACCTAATCCACCTAGAGCATCTACCACAACAAATCAAAGGCACTCATACATATTTAATCACCGAAATTTAATCAAATATTTTATAAAAAATAGGTCCTTTGTATTCAAGAAATGTGAGCCTTTGCCTAAAAAGGAATAACATACATAAAAGGAACGAGACATAAAAAACCATATATACATATTTAATAGGGGGACATTTTTTTTAACAGGTAAAGAGTAGGTGAATATACAAGTAAAGGAAAAAAAAAAAAAGGGTGCCTAAGCACTACCTTATCTATCTTATTATATAATATATATAAATAACACCAAGATATATCTTTCTCGAAGAATTTATTTTTTTCAATAAATTCATTTATATTTATTTTCTGTTAATAATGTAAAATTATTAATATAGTAGTGAATTATTCTATACTAATATTAATAATATATTTATATAATTAAAAATAATATATAATTATTATTATATTAATGATATTATTAAATATATATTAATTATTTTAATATTATAGATAAGATTATATTAATATTATTTGTAGTTGCTCCATGAACATAAGCGCCTAAAATGGGAAGAAAATATGTATGAGGATAGAGCTAGAATCTACAAGGTAAGGATATGAAATAAACAAGAGACGCATTTGCATCATGTTCCTGCCGATTGTGAGTTGTGTTTGGTTGTTTGAGAGATTTAGGTAGCAAAAGTAGATAGAGGGGTGTCAATGTGTGTTGTTTAAAAAAAAAATAGTAGTCATGGAGTTTTTTTATATATATTTAAAATCTTTGATGTGAGCTAAAGACTTACTTATTATAAGAGGAATTATAATTTATATTTTATTGTTTACAAAAAATTGTGAATAGAAATATGTGTTCATAGACCTAGCATTCTATCATATGGATCATATAACTTGAAAGTTTTAACAAATAATTGTGCATTTAGCAGTCGACATGTAGTTTCATTAATAATTATGCAATTGAAGTTTATAGTTGGTTTCATGACATATTCTTGAAAACAACTAATAGAGTTGTATCAGGCATGTTTGAGCATACAAGATAGTGGTTATCCAAATGGTAGAAGTGCAATATTGTCCCCTTTTGTATCTCATTTGCTACCTACATATATTGTATTGAGATAGTTGTTAGAAAATCATGTTGTCGTATTATATAATAATATTGAATGAGTACAAACATGCATATAGTGAAAAATGTTTAGAAAATATTATACATACTTTTTCATAGAATGTGTTGATTATTGCTGAGTAGGATTGTCATGGATGATGCGTTGTTGTGGTTCAATGTGAAGTGGCCTCTAGTTGAGAAATGGTGCAACATGAAGATGACAATTGATTTATCTTCAATGTACTCTTCATACATAGTGTTGTGTAGATGAGGCAGTAACATTTGCACAATGGATTTATTAGTAGAGCAATGTATTGTTTGCCTGTTGTCAGCTATCAGGATGGTTTTTAAATAAGGGGAGTAGATATAAGGCACATTATCATTACATGTAGCACAAAAAGCAACTTGTTCTTCTATTGTTTCATAGTTTTCAAACTTGTGCTTTATTTGGGCAAATAATTATGCACTCGCAATGTCCATGGTCATAGTCTATTTTGTGAGCAATTTGAAAATTTGATACTTATCTTGATGATCCTAGAATTATTTTGTTTTCGTGTTGTTTGTGTGTCTTTTGTTGCTTTCCATATATTTGTTGTGGAGAAAAATTTAATAGTGTTGAATTACATATTGAATGAATTTGTAGTAATTGTTTAACATGATGTCAGTTGTAAAGATATGTTAGAGCAATCGTAAAACTAGTTTTTTTTTAATAGAAATAAAATAATGTTATTTTGTTGGTGTAAAGATGCATTAGTATATTTGGTAAAAGTGTTGGTAGAAGGAAATGAGTTTAAATAGGTAGCATATTACAATCATTGAAATATTTTATAATATACAAAATCTTTTTTGTATCTATATGTGTAAGTACTTTATCAATAGTTGTCTACATTTGTCACTTGCATTTGCTCTATGTCTAGTAGTACTTTGCTTTAGTGAAACAACCAAATAGTCAATACATGTGTTCTCATCTTGAAGATATGCCCAAACCATGGGTTTGATTAAGACACTAATTTATCATGATTACTTTTAGTCAATTATTCTTTATTTATCTCCCATTTCATGTCTACCAAATAAAGAATATGCAATTTATTTTTAAATAGTATAGTTCTTACAAAAGACAAATATCCAAATACAATATTGATTGGTAGTTGTAGAGACTACCAAACCATTTATTTTATACCACATTCACACCTAGATATTTTTAAAATATAATAAGTGCCTATAAAAATGGGAACTTTAGAGTTTTCAAAGTCTTTATAAATGCCATAGTCTTTAAAATAAATTAAAGATTTAAACATTGCATTCTCTTATTTTAAGTTGTATGTTACGTAAGGCACAATGTTGCTTTTGAGAATTGCGAGAGCTTTATAAATAGATTAAAATGTAGAGGTGTAAAATTTGGATAAATGCAAAATGACCTCGAAGAAAATTTATTTTAGTTCACTTTTTTTTAGCAATTTGAGATTTAAAATTGTGTTTGAAGAAAGGCGGATCTATTTTCCAGCGTATTATTTTTGTTCTCCGCCTCACTTTTGTGGCTATTAGACACAGTTCTCGCACAAATGGGAGAAAAATTAGTGACATTTGAAGTAAAATTCGAGGAATTGAGAACAAATACTGGATGATCATTAAGTACACCTCCTAAGTTCAGTGCCTCACAAAATCCCGCTCTTGCAACTAGAATTTTCTACTAAAGATTTCTCCTTTGCAAGACTGAAATTTTTGTATTATCTAACATGCATGTGGAGGGAGGAGTAACATTCATCGATATTAGTCTACAGACAACCATTGTTTACATATAAAATCAAGGGACAAGTGCTCTTAGAATGAAATCTATGGGATTGAATATAGCATTATCAACAAAATTATAGAATAAGAAAACTTAATAGTAAAGAGTACACAGGATTTGGGCACGGATGGTTGTGAACTCCTTCATAAATTATAACCAGTATTTTGTCCTCCAAAGGCTTTCGCTCCACCCGTTTCTTCACACTGCATTTCTTGTCTGAGCATTTATAATAGCACCTAAAAAATTCATACTCGTTTTTTGTATTATTTCTCAATTATCCCTCCTATGGTAAAGCTTCCTAAGTTACAAAGATATAAATTATAAAAGAATCTACCTTGGCATTCTGCAATTTTCCATCAATTTCTCTCCGTACTCGCGCCATTTGTAGCCATTTGATTTCTCCTCAACATTCTTCATGTTGCAAAAAGACACTTAGCTATTAGTAAATATAGTAGAATTAATTTCTGATAGATAAAATAGTTCTGTTTACCATAATCTTAACCCTAGAGCACACATACTTCTTACCGTTTGCTCTGGCACTGCAATATCCCATCTTCATCATCACTTCAGAGGAGTTTGTGCGAGTCTTCACCTGCGAATATATGCGGGTTGTATTTCAACCGCTCAAAATGATTTGCGGCTTGTCAAGACTTGGCCTACATAAGAAATCGTGGAATAATTCCCAGCATGGTGTGGATGTTAGGGCAGTATGCTGGCCTCTGTGAGGTTGCAAGACTTAGTGGAGGATGAAGGAGGAGGAAGCGAAATGCCTGCATAAAACCACTCCTAGTCTGGTCAAGCAAGGCGTGGCTTCAAATCGCGCCACAAAAAAATGCCTTCGAGATACTCTCATCGGCCACATGCACTATGGACAAATAAGAATCGCTTTAATAAAGTCCACCATGTTTGCCTTCTTTCGCTACCCAGGGATTTTTTTATTTGTTTTTAGCTTGCATAGTATGTGGTGATTGCAATTATTCAATTACATACTATTGATAGATAGTTATATACTATTGCAGAATTTTATTTGTTTTTAGCTTGTATACTATTTGGTGATTGCAGTTATTCAATCACATACTATTGATAAATAGTTATACACTATTGAGGAATAGTGTTTGTATATGATTGGAAAAAAAAAACAAACATTATTTAAAATGTTTACATCATTGTAATATTACTTTACAAAACTATTAACCAATAGAATTGAAAGAAAACGATTTTCTAATATTAACAAAAATATGAAATAAATATGAACATTAGAAAATATGGTCAACAAAATTTAATTCTTGCATCCCATTGGCTGATTCTTGCCAAACTATTGAAACTAGATGAAAGCATAAGTATACCTACCTAGGTAGGAACTAATAATGTGAAATGGAGGTTTCTAAATGGTAAAGGAGGGGGACTAAATGATGACAAAGTGGAAAGTAGACTCCTACAATGGTATTCCTAAAGGGGACATTTAAAAAAGCTAGATATATATTTTAATGGGGAGGCGTATGGATCAAGGTATGTTATTTAAAATGATAAAATGGACTTTGCTTTAAAAGACACTATGCTTGGTAGGTACTACATAGCTAGGCTGATGTGATTTTGTGAAAAAAAATTAATAGACATGGGTATTATAGAGGCATAGGTGTATTATAAAGGAAAATTTTTGTGTGTAGGGAGCAGGCACCTATAGAGGTAGAGGTATATTAGGAAGGTGTGTGTGAGGCGGTAGGGACAGGGGACGGTCTGATGGTGGTGTAGGTTTCTATTGTGTAGAATAGGAGTTGACTATTTGGACCTCGCTTAACAAAATATTCATTAAAGTTAAACAATGATTCTTTTTTATTTTCTTTATAAGATCAAAACAAAAGTACTTATTTGCTTTCATAAAATGTTCAATCGATGTTTGGCTAATAATTGTCCATTTTCTCAAATATATGTGATTGTCATTTGAAAACCACTCTTAACGAGTCCATTTCAAAAATTAGAAACAAGGTTGAATAAAAAATATTTTATTAGTTTTTTTTTCTTTAAAAAAAGAAAATTTAAAACATCATAGCAAGCTTGTGTTAAAAAATGATTGAATCAAATATTTATTTTTGAGAACATTTTTTTTGTGAACATAAAATCGATTACAATTTATTATTTTTATTTAAGTTTTTTATTTTGACTAGTGATTACTATAAGTCTTTTTTTTGGAGTAAAATTCAATTAGAATGAGGAAAACCTCAAGATGTAAACTTTTAACCATTAGTTTTTTAACTATCAAACATTCAATGACTATTGATTGATAGAACTAGCCATTGATCTAATGACCACACCCACTCTTATTTCTTCATCATTTCAGAAGAAATTCGAAAAAGTGACACCAAATTTGTTAAAGTCAAATTAGACACCAAATTTGTTAAAGTCAAATTAGAAACAATACCAAGGGAGAAAAAGTGACACCACTTTTGTTAAAGTCAATGAGAAACAATACCAAGGGAGAACATGGTTACAACTTATGAATATGAAAGTAAAGCTATTTTTTTCCATAGAATTTGGGATAATTTGATATGAACTAAAGTATGTGGTAAACTTGATCTAGAAAAATGTATCCCTAGGATGCATCTCCAACAATATTTGGCATCCCTTTGTTCATCATCTTGGGGATGGGAAGAAGAACAAAAACATCATCTCTCAATCTTGTCCTTCAACTCTTTCATTTTCTCCCTGGCCTTTGTTCCCTCCTCTCCTTCCATCTATCCCCTCACCGCTCTTTCCACTTCTTCTCTCCTCATAAATCCATTGCTTTCTATCTTCAAATCTATAAACTACCTGAATGTGCTTCACCAGTATGACCTTGTCCATCCTCTGTTTGACAAATAGAGGCCCATGATTCACCAGTATGACCTTGTCCATCCTTTGTTTGAGGAATAGAGGCCAAGTGATCATGGGAACTCCATGAGAGACATTTTCTAGGGTAGAATTCCACGCGCAATGAGAAAGTAAGCCCGTGTGCCCTGGTTTGACTCTCAAAGCCCTCTTGTAAAAGCTGAGAAATTTCAGTATCCAAAGAAGAGGAGCCCCAGATTTGTACTCGCATAGCTACCAGAGGAACAAATGGCCGCTGGCTTCCAATCCGATCACCAATTATGTAATTTGCTCCCTTGACAAAATGGCTTTGCTTCTGAATGTCATATATAGAACAAACAAGGTACGCTGCTCATCTAACCATTTCAGGCATCTGGACTTGTTGAGAGCATTAGATTCTCAGAACATCAACAAGCCTATTGGATAGATGGAGGCCATTGTGCAGGTGTGCTAAGGGCCTTGATGGTTTCCTCCTCTAGTTCAACAAAAGGTGTTAGTGAGAATCTGTGATGCTTCCTTGAAGCGGGAGGCATGGTGGATGGATCATTCAAATATAAAATTCAGTTTATCCTGAATGGTAGGGGTAGATCCCTGGGAGGAATCAGTAGAAGCCCCAGTATCTCCATTTCAAAACTGGCATCTTTAAATGAAATCTTAATCTCTAAAACGAGCTTTGGAAGATGTAACATAAAAAAAACAAAATAGCAAAGGCTGAAGTGACTAAATAATATGGAATGCTCAGCTCCGCGCTAACATCGAGCAGGTCTGCATAGTACAATTCTGTGACAAAGGCAGAGATGGGCAAAGACTAATGCAACAATTGCTTAACGTCTGCAATGTGTGTTGATCATTATTTAAAACAGTGTTGCTCATTTCCAAAACGTATTGCAAGTCTAATGTTAAGATAATATGGACAGTGATATATATTTCTTTACCCTTATAAAGCTGCCTATATGTTAGGATCAATTTTCTGTCTGTTGATCATTATTTAAAACAGTATTGTATCTTTTTTGGGTATTTAGTTGAAGTTTACTTGTAGGGTATGAAAGACTGCAATGTTGTACTGTAATTATTTGAGAAGATAAATCCATGCATAGACTTTCATTTATCTAATTTCAAATAGATTAGAGTATGATAGAAACAATCATTCAAAAAACAAAAAAAGATCATAGCAACTATATAGTCTGGCAGCAGGGGTTTCAGTAGATTATCTTACATAAGACATTGTGACTCCCACTGAGGCCTTATATCAGCGTTTGTCAACTTGTTCATTTTTACATTCCAAGTTGAGGCTGCCAAGAACTCTATAACCAAATATTTATTATCAAGCAGGAACGTTGTTGACTGATTCATTCTACACTGTCTGAAACAAATCCATACCTAAGCCGTTATTAAAGCATAAGTAGTGTATGAGAAAAATAGAACATTTACAGGGTTCGAGTCGCATTGATAAATATATATGTATTAGCAAAATTAGTTTCCTGCTGGTACTATAAAGTAAAGTTCAACCAAATTAAATGCCCCATCCTGAACAGAGGAGAGAAGACGACCAAAATTATAGCTGTGTCAAAGCAACGAATTTGACAATAACCACGGCAGTGAAGGAAAGAAAGAAGACGATGACATAGTAGCTACTGTCAAACAACAAATTTGGCCTACATGAGTCCAAAAATTAGGGAGTGAAGCTTGGTTTCTGTGATAAATCTGTGGCTGCATTGGCTATTGCCTTCATTGCACTTCCCCCTTCCATAAGTGCAATCTTGGCCTTACCCTTCAACTCTTTCATTTTCTCCCTTGCCTTTGACCCTTCCTCTCCTTCCATCAATTCTCTCACTGCTCTTTCCACTTCTTCTCTGCTCACAAATCCATTGCTTTCTATCCTCAAATCTATGGCTACCTAAATCTGCTTCACCAATATGACCTTGTTCATGCTCTGTTCGGCAGCCTGAGGCCAAGCGATCATGGGAACTCCATGCGAGACGCTCTCCAATGTAGAATTCCACCCGCAATGTGAAAGGAAGCCTCCAGTAGAGGGGTGAGAAAGAATGGGGATCTGAGGGGCCCAATCAAGAAGTACCAGCCCGCGGTCCCTGGTTCGAATCTCAAAACCCTCCAGTAAAACCTGAGAAATGTCAATTTCCAGAGATGAAGAACCCCCATACTTGTAACCGCGCAGGACCCAGACGAACCGGTGGCCGCTGGCTTCCAGTCCAATCGCTAGATCTGTAATTTGTTCCATTGACAGAACGGCTCTGCTTCCGAAAGCCACAAACAAAACGGAAGATGGAGGTTGTTGACCTAACCATTCCAGGCACCTTGACTCGTCGGGAGCATCAGAATCTGGGAACATCAAGGGGCCTATTGGATAGATACACGGGTTTCGTGCCGCGCAAAGGGCTTTTATGGCTTCCTCCTCCAGCTCAGCAAATGTGTTAATGAGAATCCTCGATGCTTCCTTGAAGCGGGAGGCATGGTGGAAAAACCAATTAAACGCAGAATTCGACATGTCCTGGACGGGAGCAGGTAGATCCCTGGTGGAAATCAGTGGAAGCCCCGCAATCTCCACATCAGAATCAAAGTCTTTAAACGAAACCTCAATCTCCGAGGCAAGCTTGAGAAGATGTAACATGAAGCAAACAAAAGAAGCAGAGGCTGGACAGAATAAATAAAATGGTATGTTAAGACTGGCGGTAACGTCGAGCAGGTCAGTACAGAAGAAATCTGTAACGAAGGTAGAGATGGGCGAAGACGAATGCAACGATTGCAGAAGCTCTTGGACGTGTGGCGTTGCTTTCAGGAAGAACTTTGAAAAGATAGGTTCACCTCTCATGTGTTGCTCATCTTCATCTACAGTAATGTCAGGGATCTCTCTAAAGTGGATATCCAGACAGGAAGAGGCCAATCGTTGTACCAGTGTGGGTTGATGTGATCCCCACATCCACTTGCTAATAATGAAGGTGATGGAGAAGCCATAAATGGAGCAAAGCCGCTTTGCAAACTCAGCTAATGGGAGGAAATGACCCATTGCCACACTTAGAGGGAAGATGGCGATATGGGTTTTGGCGCTCTCACCTGTATAATCCATCAATGGCTACAAGCACAGATAGTGGAATCCTGTATTGTAAGGAGCAAGTAATATATCTACGCCTCAAGAGTATTATATTTGAAACCGGCCGAAGTTCTCAATGACAGCCCTGAACGAAGGATCTCTGAAAAGGAAAGCGAACGCCAAGCCAAATTTTATTGGCTTTGTTCGATTTACGGGATTGACTTTGAGTTTTTTCATTGTTAAAAGCATCTTTGGGGAATGGTGAAATTTGCTTGCTAAATAATAATAATAATATTATTTTATAGTCCACGATACCAGGCAATCTGTTTTTGGGTCTACAGACCGCCTACAGCAATATGGGACTCCTCGTACTCCCAATATTGAGGGAGGCACCTAACTCGTGCTCCACAATACGAGGTGTACATACCTTACCCCCCTGCAGGATTTGAACTTGTGACCTCTCTTTCAAGAGTACAAGTTCTCCACCATTAGGCTTTGAACTTGTGACCTCTCTTGTGAACTTGCTTGTATTGTTTTATGGTAGAAAATATTTTAATATAAGTATAGTTTAATTAGTTTTTTAAATTTTTTATAAATTTTTATTTTTAGGGATTCTTATATATTTAATATTTTATTTCGGGTTTTTATACATTTGTTCTATTTTTACATTTATTATGTATTTTCATATAGCTATTATACACTTAGGTCCAACTATTTGCTTATCTAGGGTGATTTTTTTATAGTCTTAGGGCTGATCTTACACTCACGGACTTGACCCTTGTCTTTTCAAAATTAAATTTTGATTGATTGGCTTCTTTATTTTCCCACCATGAACCAAGTAGAAATTTGGTGTAATTTGATGATATGTACTAGTATTTAAAAGCATTTTATTGCATTCATCTTGCATCCTTAATCAATTAAAGCATCTCTCCTCCTAGAGAAGTCAAGAAATAATCAAAAGCAAAAACTTGGATTTGGTGCAATAAAAAGAATAATAAATCTACATAGATAATTTTAGGAGACTTCTTTGTTGTCTCTTAATCTTTGTATGAATTTCTTGAGGTAGACCTCAAAGAACTTGTCTCCTTGTGTCACAACGACAACCCTTTTTAGATAATTTTAAACAACCCAACCCTCAAATTAGTATAAGCAAAGAAAATGAAGATTTTTCAAGCAAACAATAGAGTAGGAATGCATATTATGCAAGATCAAATCTAGAGATAGAGGATGAATCTTTGCTCATGGATTTGACCCAAGTCTAGTTATATTTGACTATAGATAAAAGAACAAAATTAGCATAGAGCTTGAATCATTCAATTGATAGATAGATCATGTTTTTGTAATAAGGAAGCTTGAAATATTCCAAATATTCATTGAAAGCATACATTCTTTGTTCAACAAATTAAACACCCCTAGATCCATCACATTTAATTTCCAAAACTAGAAAGTATCATTGTCTAATTTATTAATCATAGAGTTTTATCACCAATTAATTTCAATTAATTTATGCATATTATTAGATTAGGTCCTATATTAACCCAAAGGAAACCTTAATTTTCTTTATATTTTGTTGAACCTAATTGATCTTACACAACCTAATTTGCTTCTAATCTATATTATGGTTTTTCAAAATTATATTTTTCTAATATTTATATCTTAATTTTAGATTTGAAACTCTTTATATACCTTTGGTTCATTGGTTTTACATTTTACATTTTTCTCTATTAGGGTTTCAAACTTGATTGAAAAATCTCTTTTATCTATTCGATCAACCTTGGTGACTATGTTAGGGTTTCACTTTTATATCTCACATGGATTTAATCTTTGATTTTTTAATTTAAAACTATAATTTTGACCTTTATTTTCTTATCTTTTGTTTATTCCATTGAGGATTTCTCACTTAAACCTTAACAACCCAAATAAATAAGAACGAGGTATATTTTGGTTCTCACGAGAATAATGATGACTATGATCATGAGGCTCATTTGCAAAACAAATATTTTTCAAGTGAACTTGCTATTTTGGCCAATGTGAAGAATACTACACATTTAGTTTGCAAATTTTGTTCTCAAGATATGTTTGCTACTAAACCATTTGTACCAAATACTTTACAAGTGATTTATGCCAAGCTTATATCATATATCATGACTAGTGCAGCTACTTCTACACATACTTTTACCATGACTACTTCTACCACCACTACCCATCCTCATTACTATTGGTATTCCACCATTTAGCATCTATTCTTTTTCAAATTACCCTCCTCTCCCCCCCCACATCTAGGTCTTTATTAGAACCATTTTGAAATACTCATCACTTTATGATGTACCACACTTCCATGCCTCTTTCATCCACTATGCCACTAGGCTTACCATTACCCAACTTCTAGGTCCAAGCCATTTTTACATCCACTACTAATCCTATGCCCTAAATAATTTTCAGTAGCTTAACTCATCTATACCATTATTACAAGCCATTAACCCAATCATCTATTTCAATTCCCATAGTCATTCTTATAGAATAGGGTAAAAATAGGTACAAGGCATGAATCAATAAAACTCAAACCCTAAAGGCCCTAAACTAACAAAGAAGTACAAATGAACATAGAAAGATAACATAATGAAGCAATAAATATACCAAAATTCGTATGCCATGGTTGATTCACCTTCATTTCCCTTCTCCATCTTGCTTTATATGCTTGATTTCCCTCAAATTTTGAGTATGCAACAATAAGCCTAGTGATAATGATAGCAAAATATTGAAGATTGTACTTGTCTCCTTGAATAGCATGTACTTGAATTAGCTAGATGTTGTTAGGAATGAAATGACAATGATAAGTCTCTTTCATAGAAAACCAAATTTAAATAAAGGGCTAGGATTAAAAGCTAATATGACATGAAAAGGAATGGCTAAGATTGCTTGAAAAACAATGAAATAGGGTTAGGGCTAAATTAGCGCGAAGATAGGGCTTGGTTAAGGATGGATGGTGGAGATTAAATTATAAATTAATTCAATCAAGGGTGGAATTACATGAGATGTGAAGAGATAAGAATGACACAAATAAAGAGGTTTAGACAAAAAAGAAGTTGTTGGAGTAAATTAAATTAAATTATTTAATTTAGGAGGGAAAGCAAATAATTGAATAAAAATAAATATTTAATTATAGAAGAAAGGGGAAAATGTTAAATTTTTAATTAAATAATAATTTAATTCAAAAGTGGAGGAAAAGACAAATTAGTAAATAATTAAATAAATAAAATTTATTTAATTATAAAAGAAGAGGCCAGTGAATAATTAAATAATTAATAATTAATAATTTAAATAATTAATAATTTTAATTTTTCAATTATAGAAGAAAAATGATAAATGAATAATTAAATAAATATAATCTATTTAATTAATCAAAGGAAGAATAAATGAAAGAAATGAATTAATTAAACAATTAAAAAATATTTAATTAATAGAGGAATGCGACCTTAGACAATAATCAAATACTTAAAATTATTCAATTATGTCAGGAAGAAAGGAATTGACAAGGAGAAATGGTGTTTGCAGGCTTAGGACATTTTTTAGTGTCTACATTTCGCCCCTCTTTAATACAATGTAGTTTATCGCATTATGTCAAAGAAAATTAGTTCAAAATACACCCCAGTGTATAGACAGGAAAATAGGGTAAACCCATGCGCCCTCAAATTTTTTTGCCAATTTTCAAAAAAATTGAAAACTTCTTTTGATAGACAAGTTTGACAGTGGACAGTGCATTTATGGAAAAGATTCAAAATTCAAGCCTCTAGGATAGTTAAATCAAGGTTTGCGACCCACCATTTAAGTGCATACAGTAAAAACCCTAACCCTAATGGGTTATAAATAAAAATTTGGTGGTAAATTTGACCATTTGTGCATTTTAACCCTTGATGAATAGAGAGTTTTGAGAGTTAGCTGCTGCAAGGATGTTTCCCATTCCACACTCCTCACACCATGGTTTTAGAGTCAAGACTTCTAGATGACTAGAGGGCTCCAGGGACTTTAAATATGGACACTTACCCTTCTTTATAATTTTGTCATTTTTCAATAGTTTTTAGGGCTCCAAATGTGAGCAAACAAATGTGGTGAACCCCGTTTGCCACATTTGCAATCATGTTCACAGATGTGGGGTGGCTTGCTACATCCGCACGGTGCAACATAACTGCTAGATTAAGGTTTGACAATTATGGTGTGACACAACTGTGCAAGTGTGCCACATGTGATTCCTGCACTGCACCCATGGTCAGGAATGACACAATTGTGAATGTGAGTTGCATGTGCTTCGATATATGAAACATGTGCAATAATGTAATGCAAGCGATGAGGCATTGATCACAAATGATTTATGCAACGTATATGTTTGGGCATGCGATGTAATTGTGTCTGAAAACCGCATATACAAAAGGTGTGACACATTTTACGGGTGAACCACATTTACTCTAGCAGTGTGGCACAATTTCCTGATTTAACTTTTTCCCCAATTTAGGATGAAATTTCTTTTGCAATCTAGGTCCAATAGGTTGTATTAGGGTTTTCAAATGGCACAATGCTCTTGCTTGTGATCACAAGTGAGATATGACTTGATTTATACCCGGGAGAGCTGGTCATCTACATTTAGGTTGAGAGATCAACTGACTGATGGGGAGAGGGACCAAATGCTTTTACTGGGATTGTACTATGTGACCTTTGTTGACACCAAAATTTGATGAGGTAACAGAGTCTTATGGGAAACTCAGTTGAAGGGGGGATTTTTGCACTAAACTAAGTAACCTCTAGATTTTTAGAGAAGCCAACTTCTTTTATAATGGGGTTTGGAAAGGGAAAAGGAAGCAGATATAATAAAATAAACTCTAACCTAAGGCGATGCACCCAGATTTAATGATAGTACGATAAATCATAGATTTAAGGGTCTGAATGGTATTGTTGTGTTTCAAAACATCAGAGATTTAAGATTATAGCATAGACAATTCATTTATTGACATAAAATAACATTGCATACATTCTCACTACCAAAAAGAGTCATTAGACATGATCTAGGTAAGCAAACTTGCATCCAATATATATAGAAGTTCTCAAATGAAGTGTCAAGACAATATAAAGAACAGTTCACAGTTTGATCAAATAGCATGAAAAAATAAAAAGGCCAAACAATTGGCATAGTCTGAAAGTTTTTGCAATTAGAATAAAACAGTAAAAAAGGTCTGGCATCTTTTTACTAAAACCAACATGTTTTTCCCCAGTTTTGGATGATTTCTCATCAACAGAGAAAGTATATATAGCAGGAAGACCTCCCATCACCTCGAAGAATAGTAACATAAAAGATCTCGCAATCTTCTACAATGACGCCAGAATCAGAATATTTCCAAGGCCGTTACAACAGGATCGAGCCGAAACACAGCATCCAGTCATCTCGGGCATAGGTGCATCCTCTACAATGATGGAGATGGTCCTGGTTAGACAAGTCATCCATTGGTGCGAATAATTATGATAAGTAGCAACCAATAGCATTATTTGGTTCATCTAGTTCATTGCCCGCAAAATAGATCCGCTGCTTAGGCACGTGGCAGGCTTTCGCTGCCTGCATGAACCTTTCTCCCATCGCTGCAGAGGATTTGCAAAAATGCAACACGTGTCGAATGGGCTGAGTACCTTATCATGACGGAGAGAACGTTCATTAGATAGGCATAAAATATGCATGGCAGCATTTTGCTACTCACGGTTGCTATCTCATCCCCGCATTAAAAGATTTGCGAATGGTTGACACGTAGCAAGAGTCCATTACAGCTAGAAACTATGGGGCCCGCCAGCACCTTTTAGGAATGAGGGCTTTGTGGCAGCATCTCACAGCCCGATGAGGCATCAAGGAAACAAGAAACAAAAGCAACCCGCAGTCGTGACACGTGGAAGCACAAAGGAGTTTTTTGGGATCTGAAGGGAATGTCGATACTCGATGTTACAAAGAGTAGACACATGGAGCGGCAGATCAAATCTTTGATAAAGGGCCGAGCAGACTTGGTGGTGCATAGGCCGGCGCACAAAAAATAAACCCGAAGGGAGTTGGTTAAATATTCATTTATAGTTTTTGGCGACTATCAGGGGAGTTTCGACTAAGGAACAAAAAACCCAAATTTCTCTAGTTCTATAGACCAAAGCCTTATCCATTGGGATAATAGAGTCAGAGATTGGAGAGAGCCACCTGCAAAGGCGACCCTTCATCCTCAGATGGCTTCACTATGTTGCGAAAATTCTCTTGTGCTCCACTTAGATCAATAGTTTCTTTGTGAGGTAACATATTGGGTAAACTGGGCCCTGCCTATATATGAAATAGTAGCTGTGAGAGTAGATGAATGACTCCCTCAATGTCAGTTGCTGTGGGAGGATGGTTGAACTCCTTGAAAGCCTTTGGGTCATTTTATTTCTCTTCTATAATTTCTGCAATTTGCGCAATTATGGCAATAGAGCCATCCTCAAGGAACGGGGGCGATAGTCTCATCTTGCCTAACTCGGAGAAAATTCCTTGTATGCTATCCAATGTCTTACTCAGAATAGCCACGACTGCTTTAGTGCACTGGAAGGCGGAGTGGCAATGGATGAATTTGTTTGTCGTTTGAGCAGTAGCGTCCCGATCCTCAATACCCGCTCTGACCAGGCTCTCATCAGAAACCAAGTATAGCTTGGTGAGCAGATCTTTTTCCTCAGGAACCCTCTCTCAGATGAACCGTGGGAACTGCTCAATCGTATCATGGGCCTCCTGGCTGAGCCTTGATGCATTGTCAATAAATCAAAGGGTAGGTTGTAGTGTTAGGCAAAAGGTTTTAATTTTCTCTTAGTGAGAAATGTATAATTGTCTAACTAGCGGAATGATATAAGGGTGTGTAAGGGGAGGCAGGAGAGAGGCTTTAAGCGAAGTAATCTCTGTGTCTCTTGAAATAATGGCCTTATCCAATTCTTCCATTTTCCTTTTCTCGGACGTTAATTGCTCTGTAGAGCTGCTCATTTCTTTATTCCAATTCTGCTTAGCTCGGGAGTGATTTGCTAAGTGCTCTTCTAGAGAAGCCTTTGTCTCTCAGAGCTCTTCCTCTATTTGAGCCTTTAGGCCTTTAAATTCAGCCTCTTTCTCTTGTATTCTTTGCTCATATTGAGCCTGTTGGCGTTCCAGCTCTTCCTTTTTTTGTGCCATCCCTTTACTATGCTAAAGGCAGAGGCGCTCTAGCTCTTCATCTTTCAGTTGTAGATTTTGCTCCGCCTCCTAGTTCTTTCTTTGTAGCTCTTTTATTATGTCAGGGTAGGCAACCTGAGTCTTCACAATTTTGCCTTGAAGTTTGTTCCTCTCATCCTCTACTACCAGCGCCTTTTCAGTCATGCGAGAAATATCTACCTCTAAGGATTTTTCTTTCCTCTCTAGAAAACTAACCCTTTCCCTAGCTACTTTGAGCTGTTCATCCTTCTTCTTTAGCTGGCGACCCGTTTTAAGGAAGTTGGAAGTGACTACCCATTGCGTTTCCTCCATGATTTCAACTTTATCTTGCGGTCAGGCTACCTTTATGTCGAGTCCTACAAGATATATCTCATAGTCTTCTAGTTGCATTTCTCCCTAAGGCTTGCTTGCCCTCGGGTACATGGTTGCGAACTTAAATTATTGTCGGGCCTCATCGTAAAGAGCCTGTACTCTTGGCTTAGTAGAAATACTGTAATCTTTTGCCTTGCGTTTCCTCATTCTATTCGCACATGCCTCCTTTCCACAATCTATCTGTGCTATGAATTTGGTTGGCAATGAAACTAGTCCACCTGTGAAAGGAGCACCAGAAGGCAGGGCATAGGGATAGGTAACCTTCATAGGCGCAGACATTTGTTTCTTCTGGAGAGTGACAGTTTGTGAAGAGAAGTGGGGCACATTTCATAGTTTGGTTTGAGTTCTACCAATAGCAGGGCTAGTCATTTGAAATAACTAAATTGGAGAATTAGTCATAACACTCATTGGTTGGGACTGTGGAGGAGTTGTCAATGGGGTGTCGGTCCATTGTAATGGAAGAGGATCTGTAATAATAGTGGAAACAAGAGGAGCATTCTCAAGGGGAAAACCTTCCGAAAGCAAGGCAAGGAAGGTTTGAGCAACAACGGCAGGTGTTTCCAAATGCGGAGGAGTAATTATGAGCGGTGTGGCATGCGAAAACTAGGCGAAGCCTACTGAATAAGTTGAACTAAAAGGAGAAGGTAGAGGGCTAGTACCTATGGTAGGTATCGCTAGTGAGGCAGGGGTAGATACCAAGGAATGAGATGCAAGAGAAGGAGTGAATTGTACCTATTGAATGGTTGATGGCAGCTCTAGAATCGTCAGTGACTCTTCCTCAGCCTCAGGTTCCTAGCCAGCTGCGAGTACTCTTCCTCTGGCGGGTTCTTGCGAATCCTCATCGATAATACTCTCTGTGTGCTACCGTTTCGCGGGTGGAGTCTCTTTAGCTTCGATAGTCATCTCTGTTTGCTGTAGTGATAGCTTGGCTAGTTTAGCAGCCCAAGTGAGTGTATGCAAGCCCCTTGATATATTAAAGCGCACGTTCGTGGCCACATAGGAGGACTGTCCGGGGCCTTTTTCCTTTTGCGCAAATGAGGCCGATGTTGCCGCTTCCTCCTCCTGCTCCTTAGATTCTTCCTTCGGGTCCCCACTCCTATTAATGCTAGAGCTCGGGCTGGGATGGCCTTCCTTCCACCACCTTTCAAATTCTTGGTCATCCTTTAGTTTATTGTAAGGAGCATCCAACTGTGCTATTTCCTGGCGATACTTCCAGAAAGCCACTATTTTTTTGTCACTCCATTCCTCATCTTTCTTTAACCTATTGTACATTTCGTGCTCCATGGGGAAATTATTTTGGGCCACCGCCACAATAAAGTAGAACTTGTGCCATGGACCTCTAGTGTCCTATATAGGGATATGCGCCAATTCAACAAAATTCTCATCTTTGTCCGTCCACAAGGTACACCGCTTCTCCCAGTATGGTCGGGGAACATAGGTAACCCTCATATGTGGCTTCGACAAGTCATCAAAAAAGTTGTATTCCCACTTATCATCTACTAGTACCAACCCTAGATAGGCCAGCTTGTCCTCTAACAATTGGTCTGATTATTTTTATCAGAGTCACCGACTTGAAATTTTTTGGACAAGTGAAGAATCCCTTCTTCTTGACCTTTTTGTTGTTTTAGAAGGTAAAATCAATGATACATACTTGTCGAAACATTTCTAGTACGAGCACTCTATCTGTGATGTAGGCTGGGAGCAGGAAAGCTTTTCTAGTAAAGCCCTGCATTTGGAGGATCGTAAAATCTTTGCCTAAGAACCAGTCACAAGCAGGGGTGAAACTCTACATAAATTTGGTCTGCTCCTTATCGAGCCAGATTATATCACCTTTTCTGATCAAATCATGCAAAACTAGAGCTATAAAATAGTCCAAAAATGCATAATAGTCAGATGATGTGGAAACAAAAGGTGTCCATATAAACATCGACTTCCTTTTATTTCGCTCATAAAAAATTGATAGTGGAAAATACCGGGCGAAAAAATCCGAGTTCTGATGTAGAAACATGTGGATTAGGAAAGAAACAAACCTAAATTTTTTCTCCACCTGATAATTCTCAATTTTCCATATCATTTCTTTAACCATAAAGTCAAGAAAATCATACCAGAAGAGTTCATGCTGCTTATGAAATTGCATTGCTGGTCTCAGTTGAAAGGTCTCTATCTTCTCATCAAAGTCTCGGCCGCACACAAAGGCTAGCATGGACATGGCATCCTGGAGATCGTTTTGAAACACACTGCGCGACAATGGAATACTTGGCACTTTAGCAGCTAGGATGCCTTTCCTACTAGTCTCCTCCAACAAGAACTCTAAGCTCTTTCTCATCGTCTTCCATATTTTCTCTCCTTTGCTCGGGCAAAAAGGCTCAATATTCTCTTTTCTTTTATTTGGGTCTGGGATGCATAATATGTGCCAGATGGCCTATGGAGTGATGTGCACCCTTAAGTTGTGGCCTTCAATGTAGTGGGTATCAGAATTATAACACTGGATAGCAACATCAACTACCTCCGGGCAATAGTGCACAAGTGGGACCATGTATTGAGGGAGACCATTGTACCAAACTCTCTGCGCCATAGATTGTTATGCCTTTGGTGTCGATAACCTTGCATAGGCTACCTCTCTGAGGGACTTAGGGTTTTTCGCAAGCCTTGGGTCGTAGATATTATCCCATTTTTCTTCAACCCTTTTCTGATTTTTGCAATTCTTGGGCCTATTCAATTCTTCTGCATGGGCCCTTCTTGGCCTACTGGGTATACCAAGCATAACGTATGCCACATCTTCATATATATATACCTCCTCTAAAGAATGTATCTTCCTACATTGGCTAAGATGAAGTTTCTGAAATTTTTCTTTCTCTGAAGATTTTTGCAAGCTCCTGGTTTTGCAATTCCCCTCAGTTCTGGATACGTAGAAGAAGAATAACTCTGCACTTTAGCTCTTTGGCGTTTGTGAAAAGAATTTGAAACATTAGACCTTTTCATGCAATATTTGACAATCTTTCCTCAAGGTGGCTAGGTGAAAGCAAGCCTTTTGCATTTAATTCAACATGTACTATTAATTTTGCAATTCATGCAAAATGGACTGCTTGCTATTTCAAGGCGGCCAGAGTTCATTATTGCATTTGGCGATCGTGTGATATGTTGTGATATCCTTGGAACTTGAGCCAACAATTTGCTTGCTAACCCTGCGTTAGCATGCGCTGGCAATTAATATCCTGACTAGAATGATTACGCCAAGCAAACGATCACAGCTTGAAAATATATGAATATTGCATTGGGCTTTGGGACATGCTTGAGAGATGACACAATAGCCTACGACCATACGTCTCACTGCCAACGAGCGCCACCTTTTTAAAGCTAATTAATTATCTTTTATTAATCAAGCATGCATTAAGTCATGCTATCACATATGCAACTGGCCTGAAAATGTGAGCAAATGCGGGCATGCCTTTCAAGTTAGCAAGTAGCTTAATATCACATTTTTTCGAAGTGGGTTAGCATGCGTCTTGTCATTTTTCTATAAATAGGCCAGTAAGTAGTGAGAAAACATACTTAGCATTTGAGTAGTGATAGGTCAATAGCAGAGTCTTAAACAATCCTTCTCATAGGTTAGGTGATAGATAAATTTTGGCATTAGCTCAGAAGCCTAGGGATAGCGCCAGAGTTATGGATACTCCAGTTCGCTTAACCTCGTATAAGTCGCAGACGACATTCCTAGGCGAGGTTTTTACTAGGAGGATGAAACAAATGACCAAGAATAAGCATTCCTTGGTCTTGGTAGCCATAAAGTGGGTTTTAGGAAAAGACTATATAGAGTATGAGGAAAAGTATTGGGTGAATACCGACATATGATCCCACTTCGTAGCTTTCGTGCTGGACATCAACGTCCCCTAACCACTTATTTTGAAGCTTGTTAAAGAAATATTCCCCAAAAAGTACCTAAATGGTTTCAGTGAGGTTGTTGCTCATGCTGCCTATGGGGTAGGCCTGCCGTGAGCCAGCGACCTGCGTCGCTTTATAGAGGAAGAAGCTATTGTCGTTTGGTTGTCGTTCCTTAGCGGATTTCGCCTACAAACTCACGACCAATACTAACAGAGGGTAACTCAGGCCCTACACTTCATGTTCCCTAACTACAACGTAATACCCTTCTATGATGTAGATTGGTATACTGACTTCAGGAACCTAGTATTCCCCCCGCCAATGGCAGTTGTGCCAAATGATGTTGCTAGTGCTGCCGAAAAATCCGTGGATGAGGAAGAAGTGGACGCTGTAGTTAATGTGTCAATTGTTGCCAGCCATGCCTTTGGATGAAAACCCCCTACTTTCTCAACAAATGTCTCCCTGCTTGCTGCTTAGAATACCTGCCCATAGCTATATATAAGCCTAAAAAAGGCTATCGTATATATAATAGTTCAGATACTTGTTGAATATTGGATTATGGCTTCCCAGCCACTTTTGTAATGTAAAGAACATATATGAATAGATATATATCTTTTAAAGAAAATACATTCTAATTCCTTCATTCTGTATTTCAATTTAATGGGCTCTCAACTTCATTTTTCTATTTCCCCGTACATGAGTGTATTATGTGTAAAGCAAATCTGGTATTCCACCCACCAATAATAATGGGTTAATTTTGCTGAAGCACAAACTAATTTCGAAAAAGACCGGCCAAAGAAATGGAGATAAAATAAAAGCACTATTCACATATGTACAAAAAAGAGCTCATCGCCTAATAGAACAACTTAAAATGAATTCCATTGACCGAGATTCCTAAGGGTTCCCGTTCCATATTTTTTAGCTCAAAAGCATTGTGTTCTTTACACCGAATGATTTTAAAGGGACCCTCCCATAAGCTATCAAATTTACTATGTTAAATTGGCTTCGCAACCCTTTTATCATACTTTAGCACTAAGTCTCCACATTTTAAACCTTGGTTGGAAGCCTTCTTGTCGAACCATCACTTGACCACCTGTTGATGGCTTGTCATAGCTATTAGGGAATTCTCTCTTTTTTCTTGTACTTCCAACAGTTCAGTGAGTCGCACCTCCATGGCTTCATTTTGTTCTAT
This sequence comes from Sequoia sempervirens, assembly GCA_007258455.2. Classification (NCBI taxonomy): domain Eukaryota; kingdom Viridiplantae; phylum Streptophyta; class Pinopsida; order Cupressales; family Cupressaceae; genus Sequoia; species Sequoia sempervirens. The sequence goes on from VDFB02275421.1 coordinate 39,426, forward strand.
CTCAAGAGATTTCAACAACTGTATTGCCGGAATCTCCAGGGAGATAGGTAACAACACCTCTTTCTCGTATACCAACTCATAAGGCAAAGTCTTAAGGACTTGCTTAGGAGTTATGTGATTTTCCCAGAGCGTTGTTCGGAGGTTTTTATGCCATTCTCTCTAGTGTTCCGAGCCAATCCTTTTAAGGAGTCAAACTAAGCTTTTGTTCGTTGACTCTGCTAGACCATTTCCCTATGGGTAATAGCTTGATGATGTCTTGAGGAATATGCCATTATTTAATGCAAAGTGACATACCTTTGTGCTTAGTAAGGCTCTGGCATTATCTGAAATGATAGTTTTTGGAGGGCCGAACCTTGTCACCAGTTTTTCGAGGAAATCTACAATCTCCATTTTTGTTGCGCTTTTAAGGGGAACAACCTCCGTCCACCTTGTGAAGTAATCCGTGGCGGTCAGAATCCACTTGTGTCTGCCACTAAAAATAGGGTTGATCATTCCGATGAAGTCCAGGCCCCATTGTGCAAATGGTTCGTCCACCACTATAGGTTTGAGGGGCATTGCAAAATTCTTCCTTTTGTTAGCGAAGAACTGACATTTTTTGCAAGCCTTCACCAAAGAGTGGGAGTCATTAAAAAGTGCAGGCCAATAATAGCCAGTACATATGATTTTAATGGTGGTGGTTTTAACAAAGAAATGTTCGCCCACAATGCTATTGTGGAACGTGTCGAGGATCCTCTTCGCCTACTCTGAAGTGATGCATTGTAAGAGAACACCATTGAAATTCTTTTTGAAAATGACTCCTATTAGCGTATATCTACAATTCTGAAGCCGGTAATACCTACTTTTTTGGGATGAGAGGCCTAGCGGATACTTTCTAGTTTGCATGAACCTCATTCTATTAGTCAACCAACCGCCTTCCAATTCCAATTTATTTATCAAAACAAGCTCTGGCTGCTCCTCTGCGACATGTACCTCCTCGTTCTGTGCCATGGACTCACACAGTCCTCTCCCTTTAATAGTTTTAGTAGGCTTGACTTCAATGTCATATTCAAGGATTTTGGTGATCCAATTAGCCCTTTTTTCTATGATCTCCCCTTCCATGATATATTCACGCACACTAAAATGTGTGACATACACCAACACCTTGTTGTAGGAAATTAGATGGAAGAACTTCTTAAGTCCCTTTACTATTGCAAAGGCCTGTCTTTTGACGAAATTATAATTTGCCTCATATTCCTTTAGGGTCTGGGAGTAGAAAGTCATTGGATGTTTCCCCTTTTCTTCATCATCCTTTTGGGTTAAGACAGTAGCAATACTGGACTTGCTACTAAAAGCATACATTATAAAGTCCTTGGATTGATGTAGATTAACCAGCACCGGAGCTGTGGAAATAGCTTCCTTGAATTTTTCAAAAGCTTCCCGAGCTTCGGTTGTCCACTTGAATGTTTGATCTTTCTTTATTTTAGGGTGATCGGCCTAATCATTCACGTGAAATCAGAAATAAAATTGCTGACGAAATTTAATTTTCTCTAGAAAGAATGAAGACCTTTCTTATTTACCGGAAGGGGAAGTTCTTTGATAGCCTTTACTCATTCAAGGTTAATTGAAACACCTTCTCTAGACACAACATGTCCCAATAGCTTACCCTGTGACACTCTGAATACACATTTCTTCGGGTTTAGGGAAACTACGAACTCTTGGCACTTTTGAAAGACTAATTCCAAATGATCAAAATGATCATCCTTAGATTTAGAGAACACAATAAGGTCATCCAAATAGATTAGAATAAACTTATTGATTAGTTCACTGAATGCAATTTCCATCGCCCGCTAGAATGTTGCCCCTGCATTGGATAAACCAAAAGACACTTTAGCATATGAAAATGTTCCCCACTTTGTGGTGAATATAGTCTTGTGTTGATCCTCTTCTCTAACTCAGATTTGATTGTATCCGGAGAAACCATCTAGCAGAGAAATTTTTTTTGATCCTGCAACAGTTTGTAGGATTGACTTCATAGAAGGCAACGGGTAGTGGTCTTTCAAAGATGCTCGATTTAGGTCTCAAAAGTCCACACACAAGTAGATATCTCCATTCTTCTTTCAGACTGGGATCAAATTTGATACCCAAGTACTATGTTTGATTGGGAAGATAATGTGTGACTCAGTGAGCTTAGTTAGCTCTTGTGCCATTAGAGCTTCAATTCTAGGGTTGACTGGCCTCTGTTTCTGTTGAACTGATTTTGCACCTTCTGTTAGCTAATAATGTGCTAAATGATGTCAGGATCGTATCCCTCCAGATCATCATAGGACCAGGCCACTACTACATATTTTTTGTAGCCTTATCATGGTGCGGGAAATTTTTTCCCACTCAGAGATTCCTACCATTGGACACCCAAAGGTCCTCATAATCACCTTTTTCCGCCACAAAGTTCCGCTTATCATTTTGGGCATCATCACAATCAAAATATTTTTTGAGAGTTACCAATCCTTTCAGAAGTTTATTAGATTTGAGTTGCATAATTTGTCCTTCATAAGCCTCGACAATCTTTGGTTGAAGCTGATCGGCGAACTCCCCTAAGTGTTGGATAAATGAGGCGATGTGTTCATCAATTTCAAAAACCTACCAACTCTGATCATTGTCGGCGATCGCTGGTTGGACTAGTACTCGTACTGAATGTTCATTATGAAGCAGGCTAGAGATAGGATCAAACTGAGCACTAATCACAGCCATGCAATCTACATCGCTATTTTGTCTCCAGAGAATGGTCTGGATGTTGAAAGCTTCAAAACCATCAATTAGGTCCCAAACTCAGTGCCGATAGGATCTCATGCGGACATTCTTTGCTGTAGAAATTCCTCGAACTTGGTTAACTACCAGTTTAGAATATCCAAACATAATTAATTACTTAATGCCCATTCATTCCACAAGGCTTAGGCCTTGGACTAACCCTTTATATTAAGCCTCATTGTTTGAACAGGTGAAATGAAAGCGGAAAGACCTTAACCATTTTTTATTTTGCGGAGATATTAGAAATACCCCTGCTCCAGCAACCTACTTTACTTTTTTCTCCATCAAAGTACAGTGTCCATAGCTTATTTGCTTGGCTACCCTTGGATTCTTTGGTGACCCTCAGAAGCACCTAGTATTCATCATAAATTATATACGTGCCTAACCCTGTAGCATGATAATTGCCAAAATGATCATTGTTTATGTGTTCACTCAACATAGGATCTTCTTTATCATTTCGATCTCTGCTCACCTTCTCTTCCTTTAGCAATTCAATGCAATACATTTCTTGTATGGTGATTGAGGTATGCGTGGCTTCAAAATTGATTAAGGCTTCATCTGCCACATGTTCAAAATGTAGAGCCTCTGATTCTATCTTCATTTTTGCATTGTGTTTGGTCCTAAGTATCAGATGTGACCAATCCAAGGATAGGTATCTGCCCACCTTTGAAGTAAATTCTCGGGATAGGCAGAGACCAAACATAGGAGGGACATCTATGATCACTGTGTCCTGCGGGACTGTGATACTAGGGAAAGAAAATAGAGTTAAAGGAAGCGCTTTGATGACACCTACGATCTCAACTTTATTTCCATCAAGCTGTATCACCTCTCTTTTCATAGGTTCATAACTGAGTCCCAAAGTTTTGGCTATCTGTTTAGGCATAACCATTGTACTAGCACCAGAATCAATCATAGCATTGTGCAATAACCTCTTTCTTATAATGAGAGTCAAGAAGAAGGGTTGAGGTTTCAACCTACTTCTGTCCTCGACAGGGGATTCCTTTGTATTGTTTGTAAGAACCCTAGCTGGCAGTATCTGATAAACAACCTCTGCACTAGCAAACGACTCTGTTGATGTTGGGTTGATCTATTCTTGAAGCGCCTTCTATAATAGCATCTTTTGTTCTGGGATAGCTAGAATGTACCATAGAGACACATTAGCGAATGATTTCTTCAATTGCTTTACCACATTAAAAGGTGATAAAATCAAAGATTTTTGCTCCTTGATTCTTGCTATAATAATTTCCTTTCATGATTGAGAAGATGAAGGGATGGTTGAAGCACTGGGAATTTGATCAGAAACGCCTTTGAGTTGCAGGCTATCCAGATGTGAAACAACTGACTCACCTGTGAATCTCCTCTTTGAGCGTGTGTTGTAATCAGATTGTACTTGCGATGTTTTGGATATGAATGCATCAAATTGGAAAACATTGTTTCTTCTTCCTCCATCCAGGAGAAGAGCGCATGATTAGGAGCAATATTAGATTCTTGTTCTAAAGACATTCCTCGCATTTACGCGGTAAGGACCGCGCTCTCTATTTGTGGTGAGTCATATACATAACCTTCATTTTCCATTGTTGTACCTTGGCTGCATTACTCCGTGACCTTTTGTTGTAGGTTGCCATGCAGACAGTTCCAAGGCATATGCACATCGCTGCAAGGGAAACACCATGGATTGATATCATCAAAAAAATTGCTCTACCCTATAGTTAATTCCCTACTCGAGCTTGGCAACACACTCATCGACAGAGTAGGCATTGACACCATTTGGTTTGCTGTTGGGGCTGGTGGATTAGTGCGAGGCACACCTTGGTATTGATTCTATTGATAAGAAGACCACCCGCCTTGATATTTTTGATACGTAGACTTTAGAGGCATTGCTTGGTTCCGCTTAAGAGTGGTTATATCATTTTCCATGGTTCGCAACATCCTTTTGAGGTCACTTATTTCATCCTTGGAAGATCCTAATGTAGAAGCCACATTTTTAGGGGCGGCCACATATGTGTACATTGACTGGGCAGTTGCGGGTGCACTAGTTGACACGACCTCTTGCGCGGAGATCGATATTTAAGGAAATATCGACATAATAGGTTGAGGAGGCAATTTTCTGCAATCTATCAAATGATTCTTGGCCTTGATAGCGGTACCATATGCATCTGGTAGAGTAGCTCCTCCCAAAGACTTAATCATCACAAAAATGTTAGAATTGATAGACTTCAGATAAAATATAAATGTCAACTTGGGAGTTGAGCATATGGTAACAAGGATTCTCTGCCAATTTGCATGAAATCGGGCATTAAAGTTCGTCAGAGCCTCCTGAGGGGCTCATTTTATGACAAATAGTTGATAATATAATGAAGAACGATCTCCATCATTCGAGAACCTCTCATAGAATGGATCCTTGAGCTCATCCCAGGTGCGATTGAATTAGGAGTCAGTGTTCGGTACTAATATGGAGCCTTTCCTTTAAAAGACGGGGCAAGGAGCCTCAAGGCTACATTCTACTCTGTAATACTGTGTACCAGACATATGTCTGCCACATCCTGCAAATGTTCTTGAGCTGTCTCTGGTAAATTTTGGTATAGCTTTCATAGCTGAAATCAGGATAGGGCCCCACATAGCGGGCGCTACCGAGGCTACCAGGGGACTTTTGGTGTCCCATAATACATAGTTTCTATTGGCGGCTGACAACATTATGAGAGGCAAGGGCGGCGAGAATGTAACGGTTACTAGCTGATTTGCGACCTGGACTGTCCCTAGTGGAGGTACTAGTAAACTGGGATTTCCTACGGTTTGAGATCTAATTACAAGCCGATGGCTCATACACCCTTCTAAAATGCGATTTCATTTAAGCTCAGTCCCACCGGGCATTCCAGAAAAAGAACAAACTATTGTCACCAAAATTTGACGAGGTAACAGAGTCTTATGAGAAACTCAGTTTAAGGGGGACCTTTTGCACTAAACTGAGTAACCTCTATATTTTTAGAAAAGTTGACTTCTATAATGGGGTTTGAAAAGAGAAAAGGAAGCGAATATAATAAATTAAACTCTAACCTAAGGCGATGCACCCAGATTTGATGATGGCACGATAAATCATAAATTTAAGGGCTTAAATGGTATTGTTGTGTTCCAAAACATCAGAGACTTAAAATTATAGCATAGGGGTGAAGCCACATAAGTGGTTTACACTTTTGAAGAGGAAGGAAATTTCAAAATTTCCCCACTCTTCATAGCAAACGGGTTCGGCCGAACCCCAAACCGAGCCTAATAAAAAATCATATTTAAGGTGGTTCGGCCGAACCCCTTGAATATGAAAAAACCAAAAACAGTGCTTTCACTTTCACACTTTCACTGTGAATTACCAGTCAATCACTGTCCCTGCGTGCGGCGAACATAATCCGAATGACGACCCAACAAAATTTCTCACCGGCGAAAGCAAATTTCGGGTCCTTTCTTCAAACTTCATCATTCCAATTTGCATATCAACCACTATTGAGCACGAGGTATTTAAAATTCCTTTTTTTTGAGTTCAAAATGCATGTATTTGTTTAATTTCGAAACCCTATATGCAATTTTTTTAAAATTTGTTGAATTCAAATTGCACTTGTTTGAAAGTTTTAAAAGCATTTTTAATATAGTATTTTGCTTCCCCTTTTTACATAATCCAAGGGTTTGAGTAAGGAAAAACGAGTTTCCTCTGAAAATTAGTGCAAAAAAACATTATAATAGCTCTCAACATAGTCTAAAAAATGGAGATAAATACATTCCTAAAGACTAGAAATGTAGGGTTAAGCTCACAAAATAATTTTAAAACTACAAATTTAGGGTCAAACTTGTAGATGAAAATGCAAATTTCATACATGTAGGAGTGAACCGTGAAAGTCATAGCTTGATTTTTTAAGGTGTTATAATATTAAATCTTATAAAAAATCAAGAATCATATCATTGATTACGTACATTACAATAAAATATCTCCATATAACAAATGAAGCTAAAAACCCTAATCTTCTTTGTGAATTATATAGTGTGTTTGCTTGTTCATAATATAAAGAATGCTTAATGATAAAATATACACAATTATCAATACGCTAGAGTTTGTTTACATACAAATTTTTCTTTTTTTTTAGTCTATTCATGTCTAATTTTATTCTCTTGTATTTTTATTATAGGATCAATATACATTATTTTATAAATTGTCATTTTTATCCTATTATAAGTATGTATATTGAGCTTTACTTATTTTAAATTAAGTAATATATATCTCACATAAAATAGATAGGTGCACATTTCATTTGTCCTATATTAAATATTACAATCTAAAACATATCATATAATAAAAATATTTAATGAGATATTTTTTCAAAATAGAGCATGCATATTTTTTACATTTAAGATAGACTAATTTACAACTAAAACTATACATTCTATTAACTTTAGTTTCTTTTTTTTAGTGGTAAAGTTGTTTGCCTTATCATTGTCTTTGTGGATTGTGTAAAAATGGAACCATTACTGACTAAAAATATATGTTACACTTATTGAACATTGTCTTCATGTAGTGTGTACAAATTGAAATATAATTGACTAAAACTATAAGTTACTCTTATTGAACAATTTCCTCATGTAGTGTGTATAAATGGAACCATTGATTGAAAATATAAATCAAACCATCAAGAACAAAGACTTGATTGTGTCTTCATGCCCTCAATTAATATCATTTACAAAGTTTGGTCTTGGAAACCATAAAATTAACAATTACATTCTCTACCCTATTATTTGATGTATTATAATGCAATTTTCTATACTCCCAAGCAAATTCAATGGTCACAAGTTTGTAGAGACACTCTAGAAAAAGGTCTATCATGTGTTTAAAATACTATTCATATTGTAACACTAGAGATTCTAAGTAATATGAGAATGCCTGCATAATTTTATATAATGTATTTTCATCATCACTAACTATAGTAGACTAGTTTCTATCACTATTCAATTCATCTTCTTTCATTAGTCCATCATGACTTGATTATTCATCCTCCTTTATATTTAGAGAATAAGAACAATATATAGAACCACTACAAAATCTTCACACATATCACTAAAAGTTGATGTTTGGTATAAATGTATCCACATGCAAACAAGAGCCACCTTTGGACATTACTATTATCAAAAGGACAAACCTTATTAGAGCGAGTGCAAAAAGATGTGGGGCCAAAAAGTGGCCACCCCACCTTTTGGCCCCATCATATTAAGTATCAAGCATTAATGTTGAGGTACGCTATTCGAGGAAACTTGAATGATGAGTAAGTGAAGAGAGAGTGGGACTTTATTGTTCACAAAGTGGGAAGAAATAAAGGCAAAGGAAGTGGAAATGGGAAACATGTAGAGAATATGGCAAAAATGGTGGAAATCAAGGAAAGATTAAAAGGAAAAGAAAGAGGGAAAAGGGGAGGATAGAGGCAAAAGGAGGAAGAAGGTAGTGCAAATTATACATTTTTGAAGCTTGTGAAATTCGAGTATGTAAACCTTATTGTTTTTACTTGGTGGTAATGAGGTATGATTTTTTATGAAGGTTCTTTTTAGTATTTTTATATGTAATGTAAGAGAAAAAGCTATTCTTGTATGAAATTCTAGAAATCATGTTAAAAAGCATTAGCTTGTAATTTCTACTATGTGAATGGAAATCTATTGCTCTACCTAGGACATTTAGAAGCTTGTGTTGCATTCATGAAGCCAAACATAGTAGATATTTTTTTTACTTTATGTGTGTTATTGGAGATAGGGTTTTAGTATATAGAACCATACAATAAAATGGGGTAATTCCTTGTTTGAACTAAAAACCCTACTATTTTTTAGTGAAGGGATAGCTAGCTATAACATTTTGACTTTCACTTGTGAGTCTAAACACCCATATGGGTTATTGTTGCTTTGTCTTATGGATTATGGTAGTAAATTCTTAAGATGTATGTAAATCTAGAAGACCAATGTTGAATCTTTATTTGTTGATAGGCTAAATAGAGTTAGAACTAGTATGGGTTCATTACATGTATGCCATTCAACATTCATGCACATCATATATATGTGAGAGAGATAGTGATAAAGAGAGATAGAGATAAAGGGTAATATAGATAGATAGAATAAGCACAAACCATTTGCTATGAATATGCACAAAATATTTATATATTGATCTTGATAAGGTCATGAAGACATACATAATACATCATGAAAATATCATATACAGTGACATGAGGCCAACATTGTCTCTTAGACTACAAAATATCACCAATATATATTCATGAAAATAGTTATGAATGTGTCATAAAGATATAAAAGTGTTTATGTATGTGTAGCAAATGCTATTAATGAAACATTATGCCTCTCTTTGCTTGACTAGAAACTGAACTTCGATCCCTTGAATTAGTTATTATCTTGCATTGTGTTGATTGTGTGTGCCCCTAACAATTATGCAACTCAACCTACACACACAAACATATTATAAAATTAGAGATTATACCAAAATTTATAAATAAATAAAATATTGTTTTAAAATGATATTAAAATAATAAACACACTTACAACAAACTAATACTCAACATCATCAACAAAGGGTTGTCCTCAAAAGAGGATGCTTACAAAACAAAACCAAAATGTGTGTGTATCCATATATACATATATATACATGTATGCATACACATATACATATACATACATGTATATACGTATACATAAATATACATACACACATACATACATACATACATACATGTGTGTGTATTTATGTATACGTATATATGTATACATATATATACATATAGAAAATAAATGTATGTATATACATATATACATGCATATATACATATGTATGTATACATGAATGTGTCTACATATCTACATATACATATATACATATATACATATTTAGATATGTGCATGTGTATGTATACATATGTAGATATATTCACATATACATGAATATGTATGTATAGTACATGAGTAATTTTTTTAATGAAAACCATGTTTAGGAATGAAAATATCCAATCCCTTATGCTTCTAAACTAAAGTTTGCAATGCTTATGGTTCTTTTGGCCTTATAGATTCTTGAATCATTTTATAATATAAAACCAAAATATAACCTACTTTGGCTCTAATAATTGTAAACCCTTTAGGAATTCTAAATTGTTGCATCTTGTCTTGATTTTCCCACCATTGTTATTCCTTTTGAAAATTTTACAAATTAGGCAAAGAATCCTTGCACTTATATAGAGGATCCTTATGTATGTTCTTAAAATTATTTAAGGTTAAATGACTTAATCTAAAATAAAGGCATATACGGATCTCTTGCAATTGTAACCTCTTTACTAGTGTTCAAACATATTTGATACCTTAATGGCATGACATAGATGATGTTGCTTGATATTGCTTTATCCATGGATACCCAAATAAAATATGAGATACATCTAAAGAAGAAAGAATATGACATAGAATAAGAACTTCCCTCATCTTTTAGACCAAAAAATTAAGGTAAAATAATGTATCCTATAGTTTCAATCAACATATCATTAGTCAATTTTAAATAAACCCTCAAATATGCATATGCTTGTTGATAAAATGATGATAAAACAAAAATTATTCAATGCATACATTTTATTGGTGAGTAAGATCAATAAACACACCCTTACATGGTTCATGATCCACACAAAACCAAATGACCATTATAATTATTTGGTAATATCTCACAATGTGAAAAAGGTGTCAAAAAAATTAGCATACCTAAATCGTAAATTGACTTGTCATAAAGTGGGTGGGTAGCTTAGTGGTGGAGATTTGCATCCTAACTAGTTCATGGAAATTTCAACATGAGGAGAATTAATAGTAAAATAATAATATCTTTTGACAACATAGGCATCCAAGTACTCATTCCAAGATTGTTGAAGATACAACATTAATACATTAGGATTTCAATTAAATATCACACTTTCCTATAAAAAAATCCCAATTGATCTATCTTTTGGTAGTGCATTTAGTTTGATATATTTTTCTTCCCCATACTTACAAGATTCCTTTATTATCGAAGCTTATTTACTCTAGTATGTTATCCTTGGTTCTCATATGAACTATATATATATAATTCAATCAAGATCCTCTTATCATTACAAATTTAAACTTAGCTTATTTTTTCTCCCAATTTCTTCTTAATGAACATATGGTCTTTCTTCCTCTATTAGCCTACTCATGCACCATCACCAACCATGAATGAATCTCCATGAAGCTAAATACCCATTTGTACTTGGTTGGTGTAAGTTGGGATTAGTGTTCCATTCACTTAAAATCTTATCTTTAATGTTGCTTTTTTCTAAATTCTTTCTAAAGGGCATAAATTACAGTCTAGAGCTTTGATTTTAATATTTTCTTAAAATTAAAAATATTAATGAGTTTGATGCATTAAGCTAAAAAATATCAATTTGGACACCATTAAAACCCTCGAGAGACTCTCGCAAAGTGAAAATGAGCTCCAAAATTTTATAGTGTGATATGTGAGAAAAAATGAAAAGGTAAGCAATGGGCTCAAGATATTATTATAATAAAATTAAATAAGGAGATCGTGATGATTATTGTACTAGGAGTTACATTGGGAAGAGTGGAGCATCTTTTCATAATAGATGAGACTTATTGTAGTTGACATCTTCATCATAAAGCACTAGTATTGGGAGTGGTTACTATCAAGGTTATGGGATTTAAGGTCCTATATCATTAGTTCGTTTATATTTTGTGTACATGTTCCAATGCATAGTGGGGCATGGGTTCTTTTCTTGTGGACCATGATTTTTTTCCACTCATTACATAAATTAATTGATCATTTCTTGTTTCCCTTGCTCTATATATAATTTAATGTATGACATAAGGTTTAAATAGTGTTATGTAGAAATAGCCAAAACATTAGACTAAAGAAGATTGAGTGGATTGGATTGTTATAATCTTGTTATGAATATTAATAAAAGTTTCATATCTCTTTAGTAGTGGGATTTTTTGAAAGGGTTTCTCCATATTATAATTCTAGTGTTCATGAGGTTTGAATATTTATTTATTTTCTCCACTATTTCATTAATATTATTTGGTATATTGTATGTTTGATTAGACTTAAAGTGCCTCACCATTAGTTGATACTCCTACTATATATATTTACCTTGTTTGCAATAGTTTAGTCCATGTCAATAGTTGATTTGCACCCTTAATAACTTGGTGGGAATATCAAGTATTTTTTATTAAATATAATCAATAATCATTGTAAAAGAAATTTTAAATCAACTATTAGTCTAGAATGATTATTTGAGTGCTAGATAAACCATTTAAATTTAACCTTCATAATATTACTCTAAATATGTAGTTTTACCAACAAAAGGAATGATATTTATGTCTATTACATGACAATTACAAAATCATGACTATAATTCTTTAAATTATACTCATAATCTAATTTAATACTCATAAGATATTAAATCATTGTTTTTCTCAAGAGACGTGTAATTAAATATCAAGAATATTCTTTAGTTTATTAGTCCACAAAATAATTTTAATATAGTCCATAACATTCAATTTTAAAATTCATAGAGTTGTTGGGATATTATCATATCACTAGCTATGGAAAAATTTAGGAAAGGGTGGGATATTACACTGCCCCCTATATTTGTGTGTTTTAGAGAAAATTAGCATGGAAGGTTTGCATTTCTCACAAATAAGAAAAAATCCTGAGAATAATGTACAATATTCTACTATATGTTTTCATATTGTTGAGTTATGCCTTGCAAATTAAATGTGTATCTTTTCCTCTACAACAGTCCATTTATACATAGAACTATGGATTAATGGTTTTATTATATTATGATTGAATTATGCCTCATGTTGGAAATTCCTCTATCTCTTCTTTGCTAAAATACTTTGGAACTAATAGGATTCAATTGTGTTTTATGACATAGGTCTATATTACCACAATGATGTATGTATAGGTGTACATTTTAACTTGGTTAGCTTTCCTAGCAAGTTCTTCATTACAACAATCACTCCACCTTGTCACTCAATCAAGCCCACTAGAACATATATTGGAATTTAACCTCTTTCATACTAAAAGAAAAAGTAATCATTAATTATATTTAATTTACCATATAATTTGATCTAAGTAATGCATTTTATAAGATCTAATTGGTGTATTTACAAAAACTATTTTGTGTTTTGGGCATAGGTGGTCCTAGAAAATATCAGATGATGTTAATATACATTTAATGATGCTATTTTTGATGTTCTCAAGGCTATATAATTGAAGTTCATTTATGTTAACAACTATTAGATTAATTTTTATCCCCAATTATTTTCAAATGATTTTATACTTTAATCTTTGTATTCTTATTCTTTCTTTCATCGTTTCATTTAAAATTTGAATCATTTAAGGATGTTATGTTATAGATTATAGTTGTCTTCCAATTCTTTTTAAATCAAGTTAATAGTATGAAAATATTATTGATGAGTAGATGAATTAAATTACAAGTTCTATTTTAGATTTGTATTCTTTTTATCTAGATATATTATTTACCAAAGTCTTATTGTTTTTTTAGGTGTACTGTATATATATAACATGGAAAATGTAGATCATGTTTCACCTGTGCTAGAATCTTTGTTTGCAAATACTAGTAATGAGATAAAAAATTAAGAGATTCATTAGCACAAGGTGCAAACCCAGGGATATATAGTGAACCATGCATGTTAATATTGCATAGTCTAGAAAAACTAAAAGATGAACTTGAG
>VDFB02275423.1:0-29557 GCA_007258455.2 Sequoia sempervirens
AATCATTTAATGAGAAGATGGACGTGGTGGTGTATGACGACATGTTTTCGACATAATGTTTCGAAAAGCCCAAAAGCTCATCATTTTGGTCATTACGAAAGCTTCACTAAAACGCGGGGAGCTTACAAGGGAGTGGCAGGCATTCGGAGGAAGAAGCAAAGTCAGTTTCGATGTTGTAGACGTCTGGAAGGGGGAGCAATATCGGGCAGGTAGGGGTATGTATATTTGCCATAAATGTTTGCCATTTTTCCATTCTACAAATAGACTGTGAAGAAGTGAATGGAGGATGGATTGTGAAAAGGGGTTTTAATTTATATTGAGCAAGGTTTGCAAGTCTGTTGGTAAATGATATTTGGAATTTAGATTTTTTTTTTTTTAAATCCAGAAAGCATGCCATTCTTGTAATTACGAAGGCTTTGTTGAAAGTGGACCCCGCAAGAGGGTTGCAGGCATTTGGACGAAGAATCGAAGTTGCTTTCCATGTTGGAGACATTTGGAAGGGAGAGCAATAGCAAACAGTTAGCATGTATGTATATCTGCCACAAATTTTGTCATTTTTTAATTCAACATATAAACTATGAAGAAGTAAATGGAGGGTAGGTTGTGAAAAGGGGTTCTAATTTATATTTAGTGGGGTTTACATGTCTATTGGTAAGCAACATTTGGTGGCCTTGTGTATGCAATTTTCTAAGGAGAACAACCACTATCATTGTCCACGTAAAGTTCCAAAGATGTTTGCATGCTTTTCTATTGAGGGTTTCTAAATTTCATGAATTTCATGTTCACACCATTTATTTGTAGATGATATGAATATTCAAGAGAGACAATAGGAAATAGTGTGTCGGGGTTTCCTTTCTATGGTAGTCTATGAATGATTGTGTAGTAGAATGTAAATGGCTACTGGATTATTGAAATGTTGCTGATAGTTATCACATTTGTGCTAATTATATGTTGATCTCATATTGTAGGCTTTGTGGGATACAGTATGAAAATTTAGCACACATTAACGAGGGGTAAAACTAATAAAATGGGATTTTGTGCTTTGTGATATAAATTTTAAAGGTGATTTTTATTACATTCATACTATGCAAATAACAACTTTTAGTTACATTCATATTGTCTATAAAATTACAGGTTGCAAAACACAGTTTTTTGCAATCTGTAACTCCTCTCTATGCTCTCAACCCTTTACCTTTAAACAAGCAAAATCATATAATTCAAAACAAACACTATTTTCTAACCTATAATTATGTTATTCATTTTTATTTTTAAACACCATCTTATTGAAAAAAATAAAAATTTAGAATTTAATTTGGAAATTTATTGACGTCATCTTGCATCTCTCATGGACATTTCACACAATCTACATCAAAAAGTGATGGATTCTTGCTGAAGACAACATAAAATACAACATATTGGTGTTTTTTCCAGTACAACCTTGAAATCCTCTAAAGGACAGTCAACCCTTATGCTTAAGAATCTTCAAGATTAGTGGCCAACGAATGGGAGATTGAATAAAAACCTCTTTCTCCCCTGCACTTCAGGATTTGTTAAACCTAGAAGGGTAATTCCATCAGTGTGTTTTCAAATACTTGTGTGTGAAAGTATCAAACACAAAGTAAACATATTATTCTCCTTCAAAAGCTTAACATGCACAATACCCTAAAGGTTTGGTTGACATTCATGACAATGTTTGAATTAAACATGAGAGATATTGCTTCTCACAAACAATCTTAGGAAACTATAACATTAAAGACCAGTGCCTAAACCCAGGGTCAAGTCACCTAAACCATAAAACTTAAAACTCATTATAGCTTCACTCTGTCATAATTATCCCTATCATATGATGCATTACACCATTGATACTAGAAACCAAACTAGTCATAATTTATTAATCCAAGCATACAGTTGCACAAACCTCTGTTTATGTTAATACAATTTAATTCATTCTTGGAATGAAAGTAACAACACAAAACAAACATTCAAGAAAAAACAAGAAGACAAATAGCAGAAACCCTTGATTTCTTATATTTATAATATGTACAATGTGTACAATGGAGACAACCAACTCAAAATATATGATCATTTACTTGCAAATATAACAATGCCGTGAATAAATTATTGATTTACATGACTCAGAAAACATCAAAAACCTAAAATCAACACTATACATTTCAGACCCTATTACAAAATATGCTTTCTCATAAGATAGAAAAGAATGAGCAACCTCTTTAGAAAGAAGCAAAAATTACACTTTAAAGACAAGAGGAATTTCTTTGATTGAAACTCTGCCCTCCATCTGGCATCACTCGAGTCCTTGATCCATAACCGCCTTAGCTTGAAGAATCTCCAATCTTCCCTTTGATTCACACCTCTTGCATTTTCCCTTGCATTTTCTTACCCTGTAACAAAAAAGTATTCTTTGTCGGGAAAACTCATCATTCTTTATGTCCTACTGTTGAAAATTTGCTCCATTCTCACTTTTCCCTATGGTTGACAATATGCTATTCTTTACTATGAAAAATCCCTTTCATTATCTTCACTTTGCTATAGAAACCCCTCACACTTGTGTATTTCACGTTTGTATTTAACTTTCCATGCCTCTTACATTTAAATTTTTTATATTTCAATGCCCAACACTTTAATTTAAATCTTAACCTTTGTGAAGGCTTTAAAATTTAAATTTGTTGTTGAAGGCCATCTACTCATGAATTCCCAGCAGTAAAATTTGTTGACTTATCTTGAAAGATTAAATTTCATTTTATCGGGCAATAAAATAATTACCCATGCAATCACAATTTAAATGCCCAACATTTAAATTTTACCTTTATGTGGAGATATCAATTCTTTTAACCGGGAAATGGAGACCTACATACCTGCATATTATATTTTAACTATTTCCCACATACCTTTTTCTCCATCTAAAATTTATCAAATAGTAACATTATGTCATTGGCCCCAACATCTAATTCACTCAAACTTTGCAAGCATTTAACGCTCACCATCACACATCTCCAACTCAAAAAGAAAATGAAGATAACGAACACACTTGATGCGAGATAAAGAATGAAGCATCACATATCATGAATGTTATGAGAAAAATGAATAAGAAATCAGTGATGGGTGAAATTAGAGAGTGCACCATTGCTAATCACTAATTCAACATGGAAAAGAAGAGACAAAACAAAGATACACGATATCATGTCCTGCAGCTTCTCGATGAAACCTGGAGGCATCCAACAATTGTTTATAGTAGTCAAAAAGAACCTCTATCCTCCTTGATTTCTCCCATCTTTTAAGATCATAGAGAACAAATTACAGCTTCTTGTTCAAAATTTATCATTACTGGGTCATTTTTCTTGATGCAAGGGCGTTTTTATTATTGCAGGCACTCAGAAAATGGCTAGAACAGTGATGAAAGTGTTCCCAACACATGTGGATAATTTTAGGCATCATTTAGAAGGTGAAAAAATATCATTTGCAGCACATATATAGCTTCAAAAATCTACATCAGATCCAAAAACATTATTACATTCACCAGTTGTAGAAAGCCCTCTTTGTTCCTCTATTTTTACTCGTGAACTCACCTTCACATTTAATTCCACAGCATCAAAATTTCCCCCAAATATTTCTATCAGACAACACCCACAGACTCAGTACCACTTATTTAGTTGTTTCCAAAGTTTCCATCACACATCTCTAATTCAGTAAGAAAATGGAGACAACTGTTGGCGATGAGTGATAGAAAGCTCAAAGCATGCTCCATGGCCAATGTACAAAGGGAAAGATTCTTCAAATCCATGATGGGTGATGAGAGAACACAGTATCGCTCCATTGCTGATTTGATGAGGAAAAGAGGCTACAAACTAGGATGGGCGATGAGTTTTGGTGAAGCAGTGAAAGCCATATTTCGGCCAATCAAAAGCAAGAATTAAACTTGCCTTGATAGAAAATTTTTGGAAATGTATTCTATTTTTTCCCTAAATGTATTTTTCACATTTGCACAAAATTTAAAATATTTAAAATATTTTAAACATTAGTGTTTGAAATATTAGATAAAATGCAAATTTCAATTAAACACCTATATGCCAAATGGGGAAATTTGACTATGCACAAACAGTGACCCCTGGAGCCAATATTTTTTGCATGTGGCCATAATTAGTTATTAAAAACATGGGTTTTAAATAAAATTTTGCCTAAGAATAAAAAATCAAGTACCTCCTTTGTAAATTGGCTCTTGGGATGTGTTCGCCATACTCGAAATGCATTAAAATAACACATCATATGGCCTCTGTGTTTTACGAAAATGGAGCTAGAGATGTTTTAGACCAAAAGAAGAAATGGGTTTCCTTTATAATTTTGAAATTTGAAACTTTCTAAAACACCAATTTTGGCCCTATCGCAGTTAGCAAAGCATTAATTAACCCATCAACACTCATTTGGAAGGCATAAAACTGCACAGTCATGTAGAAATTTAAACCAAAAATTCAATTCAACAAACATCTTGGAAAAATTCATCTTGAGGTTCAAGATATTAAATGCCAAAGTGGCTCACTCAAACTTTTCTATAACTGCACCTATCAAAGACCAATTCGAGCACACCAAGTCACCTCCTTGAAAAATCATCAAATCACCTCTTGGGAAACTACCATTGAACACACTAAATCATTTAGATTCATTGAGCATGTGTGCAAGAGGGATTTCCTTCAATCCACATTCTTCACCATATATTAGGGGTCAAAGATGACCTCCGTGAAACATTCTGGAAATGTAGATGTAAAAACATAACAAATTGTAGTTGCTTTTGACTTGGTAAAAATATCAAATCTGATCTTGATACTCTAAAACCAGACCAGGGAGCAAATGAATATGAGGGTAATGCAGAGCACCAATCCATTTTCCATGAAATATTAGTCTGAATAGGAGGCCACTTCGCGGGACTGAGAGTTTGCAAACAACAAAACAGTCTAGAACCCTCCAACTTTTCTCTTCAAAACCTTTCCAAAAATCATAATAGGAAGCTAAAATTGACCAGGAATGTTCAAATATAAAAAATGAGCACATCCACCAAGGGATTTGGCATGAAAGTAATCTGGCTCTGAATTATGACCCTCCAAAGTAGGTCACTGGGGTAGATTTTTCAGGGACATTTTTGAGTGTGCAAGGAAATTTTTTCATCATGTGGGCATGTAAAATTTTGTGAAATTTTATAGTCCCAACACAACACCAATCCATACGGATAATAAAATTTAACACACATTAATGAAGGCTGAAATCAATAAACTAGGGTTTACTGTTGTGTGTTAAAATGTGAATGTTTTAGCTTCTAAAATTCCTTCCTTAACTACAATTCATAGATTTACCATGAACACTTCAAATATGTCAAGATAAAATGATGAGAAATGTGAGAATAGATGTATTTAAGTTAGGTTATATTTCAAATAACTTATTCTCGCCTCTATCCACACCATATTTTTTAAGGTACCACAACCATTAGTTTTTAACTATGTATATGTAAGTGTGTAATTGAGATAGAGAAAACACCATTGTTGATATGAAATATAGAAAAATGGATCTTAGGCCCTTAATGCAAATATCCTAGGATACAATGGTTCCTTTTTCTCAATTTTATTAAGATGTAGATCACAAGGTGAAACAATTGACTTGTACCCTTGAAGGTGAGCCAATCAGACTTAGATCTACATGTATTAGGGGATTATAATTAATTAGAAATATTTTAGAATGATTAACTTAATGATCTTGTATGCCCTAATATTAAAAATGAAAGATCTCAAAGATAGGCTTATAGAAACAATAGTCTACAAGTGGATCTGGGAACTGTAAAGGACACCAAATCTACTCAAAAGGTTTGGTTTTGAGGTGTTTACAAGGATTTATTCACCCATGGGAAAATGGGTCTTGTACAGGGGTCTAGATCAAGATTTTGGATCCTTTGGTACAAGATATAACCTTCCATTTGACACACATCCCACTGTCAGAGTGATGAAAATAAATTTTGCATCTTAGTTTCCATGTCTTGACAACAATGATTACAACTTATGCAACAATGCAAAATTGCTTCTTCAAGATCTTTCCACTTGTTATTTAACTTGTAATCTACACATACACAAAGAGGGAAAATTTGTTTTCTTTGTATGCGGGTTTGCCTTTGTCACACCCCAATTTGTTAATCAAACCTTGATGGAAAGAAAATGAAAAAGGAAGGAAATGATGAATGGACAATGCTTTATACAACTCATCAGCCCTTCAATGGCTTCCCTTAGAAGACAAAAGTAAAATATATCTCTCCAAATAACCTCATCTTGCTTTGCTTGATCGATTTAGATACTTGAAATGCTTGGATGCTTTAGGATCAACAATGCATATTAACCTTCACAAGATCACATGAACATACATAAAATTCAATATGATGTTAGAATCATAATTGCTACAACAAATGAAATATAAATTTTCTCTTTAATGCTCTTGACAAAAATATTTTCTCTTGAATGTTCACCCCTTTCTCTACTATTTCAAAATGATAAGAAGACTATATTTATAGGTGTTTCGATCTAATTTCCTTAAAAAAATAGATTTCAAAAGTTGACACTTACAATTTGAATTTGAATAATTAAAATACTACCAAAAATATATTTTAAAATGGGTCTTTGCACTTAAAGGGGACTCATTTTCCCATGGATTAATGGCTCTTGGCATATAAGTCTGGGACACACATATTGCATTGTGATTTAATTATTAATTGCATTTCTTTAGTGTTTATTCTCCTTTCAAAAAATGGTAAAATAAGGCTTTGGAATGCATAATTTGGAAAGTTGGAAGCTTAATTAAGTCACATAAATTAAAGAGCCCAAACATAGTGTGAAATTGTAAAGGTATACAATTTCTACATAACATTTATCTCCCACTTTAGTTAGATTATGAATTTATGCTCAGAAATACACTAATGTAGAGAAATATCCATCAAGAGGGGTTG
Source organism: Sequoia sempervirens (assembly GCA_007258455.2). NCBI lineage: Eukaryota > Viridiplantae > Streptophyta > Pinopsida > Cupressales > Cupressaceae > Sequoia > Sequoia sempervirens. Next base: position 6,995 of record VDFB02275423.1, read on the forward strand.
AAGTGCACAAATTTTGATGATATAGGATGAAAAATATCAATGGATTTGACCAAGCCCCTAGGATATAAGATCCCATACCAACCAATATAAGCACAATGGGACAGACACATGCAAGAGATGTGCAACAAGGAAAGATATACAAAAATACATATCGAGAAACATGAAGCATATATGATGAAAACACATGTGAGATAAAATAACACATGGATGATGATGAAATAAAAATAAACACAATATGAAGATGATTAAGACATGATGATGACACACAAAAGACACATGACAAAAAAAAGGTTAGTACTAAAGGGATTCAAGTTGGTAAGGAAAAGAGACCTTAGTCTTAAATTGTCTCAAATACCAAATGCCATCCATCAAATGTGCTATCAAAATAAAATCATGCTCTCAGAAGGATGTAAAATCACTTATGAAACACATGGATCCACTGGCAAGAAATTTGTATTATTCTAGGTGGCCATGGAATATGCCCTCAAGAGCTACTGTAGTCTGATATATGCTAGGTGATCCCCAAAGAGAAAGATGAGAAATACACACTAGGTCTACAAGGTGTGTAGCCATAAAAAGGTGGGAGATGGGAAAATTATCACAAAATGTGTACCCATAAGTCAACCATACTAAAAGTTATACTCCTTAATATCTTTGATAAGGTGCCACAAAATGATCAAGATGTTATGCCAACGCAATGAAGTTCAAAAATTGGGAAGAAAGTAATGAAAAAATGCAAAAAATCACCTAAAGGGGTACACAAATGGCATTGAGATAATGCCAAAAAAGGAAAGGTCCTTTGCTTAATACATGAGAGAATATACCTTAGAGAGCATCCCACTTGTCATCACCACCAAGAGAGGACTAGTTGAGGAAAAATAGATTCACGCCTTAGGGAATACTAACCATAGAATTACCATTAAGAGGAATTTAATATGCTAAGAAAGGTCAAACTCTTGTATAATATCAAGAATAATATGGGTATGCGCAAGACCATCATCGAAAAAATAGGCCCTCAAGTGGCAAAAAATTCAAAAAAATCAGAGTTAGGCAGCTTGACATAAAAATTTGAATAATTTATCTATATTATTTCAAAAATATGTAATAATAGAAAATTTAGCAAATTGAATATAGTTTTTAAACTTCTAGGTTTATTTTAAGAAAAAAAAATCTATTTGGTAAAATTTGAAATTTCAATGTAGTACTTACATTTCGGGGAAAAAAAAGAAGTAGGTGTTTGTCACGACCACCTAACCATAATAAAATGATAATATTTTTTTTATTAGATTTGAGATATATAGTAGAGGACTCATGTCCTGATGTGATTCATATTTTTGAAATTTTTTTTCTAAGTAAATAATTAATTATGAATTTTTTATTACTACTTTTAAAATAAATAAAATTGTATGTCTAACCACCTTAACTTGGTCAAAACTTCATGAATTTTTTTTTTTTTTTTTTTTTAAATCCTATAGTATATGAAGTATAGAATGTGGCTTATGTTTCATATTGAAAAAATGTGATACCGTTTGAAAGCTATAGATGTTTTTAATTAACCTATCAATCGGGACTTTAGTTGTAATTCAAATAGAAAATAAATAATAATTATTTATTAAATTCAAAGTAAAGCATATTTTTTATTGGTGGAAATTTGAGAATCTCTTTTAAAACCCTTTTCGTTTCATCAATTTTGGGTAAAAAAAGTCATCAGCCACATACCCTACAAAACCATCATATCACCACTTTTTGGCCCATCATGATCTTGCACATACCCATATCACCACAAAGAAGAGACATCACTTAGATAAAGAATGCTACACTTCAAATAAAAAGGTCACACTTCCTATGAGATGTATGCTATCATCACTAAGAAGGGAACATGCAAACAATAAGGGGGGACTATATGCTCCCCTTTAAAATGTCAACATGTGTGCTATATTGGTGGTTATGTGCAGGATAATCATGGAAAAAATAGGCCCTTAAGTGGCAAAATACAGAAAAATCAGAGTTAGGCAACTTGACGTAAAACTTTGAATAAGCTAGATCTACATTATTTAAAAAATATGTAAAAATAGAATCTGTAGAAAATTGAATGTAGTTTCTAAACTACTAGGTTTATTTTTTTTAAATTCTATTTAGTGAAAATTTGAAATTTCAATGTAGTAGTGCTTAAATTTAAGGGAAAAACTAAGAAGTAGGTGTCTTTCTAACCACCCTAACCACAATTAAATGATAATATTTTAGACATAAGCAGAGGACTTATGTCTAGATGTGATGCTATTTTTTGTAATTTTTTTCCAAGTAAATAAATAATTATAAATTTTTATTACAAATTTTAAAAAATATAAAAACTTGTATGTTTGACCATAACTTGGTCAAAAATTCATAAAATTCATTTTTCTTTTTTTTAATGCTATATTATGTAAGCATAGAATGTGATGCATCTTTGGATTCAAAAAATGTGATCTTGTTTGAAAGATATAGATGTTTTTCAATCACCTATTAATAAGGACTTTAGTCGTAGTTCAAATAGAAAATGAATAATAATAATTTATTAAATTCAAAGTAAAGCATAATTTATATTGGTGAAAATCTGAGAATCTCCTTTAAAGACCCTTTTCATTTCATTAAGTTTGGGTAAAAAAAGAGTTTTCAGCCACATACCCTACAAATACCCATCATATCGCCACTTTTTGGCCCATCATGATCCTGCACATACCCTTCCAGTATTTTAAGGAGAAAAGAAGGGAAAAAGGGATCCTTGTAAAGAATGCATGCCTCCAAAAACTAGTTATTCTTATCCACAAAGCATAGAGACAACGACAACCACACCAAGGACTATCATGTTGCTTCCATGAAAAATATGGTTGTACTTAAGATTATACCATTATGAATGACAATGATGAAAATAAATAAACCTACTAATGCTACATAGTGATGAGCAACATGATAGGATTCAAATCATTATCAATTAGAGGAAGTAGATGCATCAACACAAGGAAGAGCGCTACAATCCTTAAGATGTTGAATTTTGTTACTCAAGCCCTGACATTCATTTGTTCAATGACCATGCACTCAATGGTATGCATAAAATAAAATTTTGTTGTAAAATTTATTTCATGTTTTTGGAGGGATAGATATTGAGTAGGCATTGAGAAGCCTTAACCTTTGATTCTCCTATACTCCACAATTGCTTTTCATTATTCTTTCCTAATCTTCTTGAATCTCCAATCTTCACTTCTATCAATCCTTGCTATTGACTTCACTTATTTTCTATCATCACTCAATGCTCCAGTTTTTCCTATTTTATCCTTCTTGAAGTTGGCTCTTCTCTCTTCTAGCTCTGCAACTACTTCGCTCTTCTTGTACGGTCACTTTTTTGGCCTACTTTTATTCACCACGACCTAACTTGACCAACCTGACTCCCTTCTCCATATTCTATGATGCATCTTAAAATATTTTGTCTCTTTTTTCATCTACCTCAACCGAATTCTAGTCATCTTCAAACTATTTTTCCTTTGTATTCTCTCCAACTGTTCAACCCTCTCTTGTGTAACTGTTGATTCTCATCTGCCTCAATCATGAACCTTTAACCATCAATTTCCAACCATCCTCAACTGTTTTCCTTTTCCTATTGAAGACAACTAACTGATTTACCTCACTTCCTATTATTTTTTTTGTCCCTATGGTGATAGGAACCTCCAATTGTCCATATTCTTCCAACAAAAAAAAGCTTAAAATAATTTAACTCGATGCTCTTGCATCAAAAAAAATCTGCACACTCTAAAATTTTCTCAATATATTATTAAAAAATGAACAAGATTATAATATACTTGTAGAGTAATATTTTCATAGGATTATCACCAACTAGAGATCTAGATACAACTCAATCTAAATAGGAGACACTTCCATCACAACCATGTAATATATAGGAGATACAATACATGTAACCATCAAATGATATTTTCAAAAATACAAGTTAAAAACACTTAAAAAGTACAACCCAATTTTTCTCTAATCAAGGATATCCTATTATGTGTCAAAACACACATCAACATGTATAAAGACCTCTTACAATCCTTTTCTATATGTCTAGACACACTTTCACATTTCCCAATTAAGGAGAACCAACTTTTGGAGGCCATAACTTTTGATCTGAGAGTTTGATTGATAAATTGTTTGAAGCCTTCAAAATATCGTGAAGTGTTTTATAAGGATATACCTTTATTCATTGTTTAAGACTACTTTTTTACCTAGAAAAGGCCTCTCAGTTCCTTAAAATATAATTTAAAACTTTTAAAATGAAATATTTAGTATCTTGAAATCCAAACATGATAATGGGTTGGAACTATACTAGCATACTTGTTTGGAAATTCTATAGCTTTTTGGATAATTTTTGATCCATCCATGCTCAAATGTAATCCTAATATAAATAGTAATCATTTTTTGTTGCATGCACAAGACACCTCTTTCCTAACAAATATAATGGATTCCACTCTATTAATCTTTCCAATAAGTAGAGAACTTATACATATAAATACATTTTTATTTGTAAAATGACTCAACAAGGATCAATCATCTAAATGGGATGAAAATTACCACTCTTCTATATAAATAGACTACTTTTTATTTTGTGATTTTATCTTGAAATAAATTTCCCCATGTACAAAAATATTGCATCAATGTATGATATTTTTATTAGAAATTTGTTAGTTTCATAAGAAGTGGTTAGGTTCTCATACAAAAGAGAGATCAAGAAGTTATCTAATAGTAATTTTGAGTTGTGGAAGAAAAAATGAAAGATATTATATTATAGAAAAATATATCTAGGTTAAAATATTTTTTAAAAATCCTTCTATAATGGAATAAGAAAATTGTCATATTTTATAAAGAAAATATATGGGTCTTGCACTACTCCATTTAGTTGATTGAATATTTTCTAATGCATACAAGGATTAGAATAAATTGGGATATTTGAATCAAGATCACTCTTTTATTCATAAATTATTTTTGCAAAATGTTATATTCCTTGAAGATGGAGGATGAAAGCTCTACAACTAAACACATAAATGTGTTTAATAAGGTTTCTACCTACTTGCACTATTTTGGAGTAAAAATTGAGGAGGATTAATTTTTCCTTTTATTTTTATGTTATTTACTAGATTAACTACATCATTTTGTTATAAATATTCAAAATACTATCGTAAAGGTGAAAATGAGTGAGGTACTGATATCATTTATTTTTAAAGAGATAAAAATAAAAACATAAATATACCAAGGATACCCTATCTATTAGTGGTAGACATAAAAATACATGAAGAAAGATAAGTCTTGATCAAAATCCTATGGGAGATCTCAATCTCATATTAAGTCCAAGGAAAAGTAATGGAACTATGGAAAAAATGACCATTACAAAAGAGACTATAGGAAGAAGGAAAACAATAATAAATGTTTTGAGGATGAAATTTAGATGTCATCGTAGGATAATTATCATATATTTGGTATAGTTTTGGATACACATGCATCAAAAGGTGAATATTTTGTTCAATTTAGTGTAACTTTTGACATGAACTTACATCAAGTTTGGTTTACAAAATATGAAATAAATGATGGTGGAAAGGTGCAGCATGAAGATGATTCTCAAGAAAATGTTGTTAGTCATCGAAGAGTCAATATTTTATTTATTTGTATAGATTCCTAAAGTGGATAAATGATGTAATGTACATATCTCATTTAACTTGAAACTTGGATTCTATAAGTAAACTTATTGATATAGGTTTATAAATAAAATATTTATTTAGCACAAATACTTGAAACTATGAATTAAAATCTTAACCTATATTCAACAAGACCACTAATTTTGAAATATAATAAAAAATAATAATGAATAAAATTCAACAAATTTACTCATATTTGATTCTCTTTGCATTCATATAAGAGGTTTTGATCATAAAGATTCAAATTTTGATACTTGCTTCAGTAGCATAATGGTAAGATCTAGAAGTTGAATGCCTAAAGTGGCTCAAGATTAATATTTTTAAGGGTTTTGAATAATGATATAAATGTTGGAGATCAAAACATAAATGGATGTTAAAGGTCGAGCTAGTTTAGGAGCTTAAAAGATGGAGGGTGGATGATAATAGGGATTTCATTAATTTAAATAATTGAATTCGAGAGAAGGTTGGGTAGTTAGCAATAGAGGATTTTGATTAATATAATTAGTTAAATCATGTGTATGAAGGGGATAAAACTATGTAAAGGTAGGAGAGGAGTTAGGAATATTTAAGAGTCTATATTTAATGATATATTTGATTGGCGATTCTACTGGGGATAAGTCTGATCAAGTTTATTCTCCATGAAGCCTTGTCTATGATCACTATGAATTATAGTGATGTCTATTCGTAGAGCTGGTATTTTTGAAGTTTCTTCTCACCTTTTATTAGTTTTGTTTCTAAGTTTTCCGCCAAAATATGTGTTATAAATTCATTGCTCAAAGTTCAATTGAAAGCACTTCATATTTGTTAAAGCTTGTCTAGGTTTGTAAGGTTATCGTGAAATTTGCATAAATTGTAACACAATTTCTATGATTTTTTCCCAAGAAATTTGGGTGGTGACTCTAAAGTCTCTACACCAGTGACACTCATGGAAAATGGGTGAAAGCAAAGGATGCAAAAACAAGTAAGTCTACCCCTCATCCTACTCCTAAACATGAGCTTCATTCTAGTTCTGGTTCTAAATGTGAAACAAACTTGTGAATTTTTAGTGATAATACTTCTCCTGAAAGAGGGGAAGTTATAATGAAAATTGTTGGGAGTGAGAAGCATTCAGATCAAGCCTTAATAGCTAGGTAGAGAAGAGAGAGGGAAAGGATCCAACAAGATAATGTAAGTGTTAGTCACGTGAGGGATATAGGGAATTTTTCTACAACTTCTATCATGAATACTCCTCTTCATCAAGATTTTCTAGTTGGTTTTGATGAGTATTCCCATGAATATTCCCATGAAAATACCCCTAGCCATGATGAAATTTTGGTAACATCTAATGTTGATACCACTTTACTAGAAGAGGAAGAAGTTTTTAATGATACAAAATGGCTTAGAGAGAGAGGGAGCCTTAAGATGTAATGAAAATAGAAAGAAAGGGAATGAAGAGAAATAGAAGAGGATAAGGGAAGCCATGATTGAGAGAGATATGTTACGAACAAAAGTTGAGAAAATGGAGGAATTGGATAGGTTAGCAACTAAATCTGCCCAAACATCTGGTCCTACTATTGAAAAGATTGTAACAAGGGATCCTATAGTTCCCTCTGTTGACAATGCTTGTGTAAATTCATGGACCAACCATGATCTAAAGACTTCCATCCTAGTTAACCCTCCTCTTAGTAATACAAATCATGCTTCCCAAAATGTTGATAAAGGAAAGAATCCCATGCACGGGGAGTAAAGATAAATGAGGGAGGTTCTTTTAAGGACACATCATAGAATGATTCTATCTCATTAGCTGATAAGATAATAAAAGAAAGTGAGAAATTATAGGAGAATGTTCAAGAGATGGAACTACTAGCTGTGAACACTGAAATGAAGGAAAAACTAGGTTTCCTAGAGTTTACCATAAAGGTTGTTGTCCCAGAAACTCAAATCCCTCAATCTCGTACACCATATTCAAGTCCCCATGTGAATGAAAACCCTTCATCCAATGAAAATCCTTTCAATTCATATTTCCAACTAGATAATAGGGCTAGGAGAACCCAACAATATGACCAATATGATTCCCAACCAAGAACGACCAAAAACAATTATGATAGAAGAAGGAATCATGACAATAAAAATGAGGAAGAAGGACCCTTTGGAAGAAGACTATTGCATACTGATAGATATAGGAATTTTTTTTTGATAACATCTTGTGGTACCCAAATCCTATCCTAGATAATTCTAGAAAACATGTACCTAAATTTATTGGTAATAATGCTCTTAGTGGTGAAGATCATTTGAAAGCCTTTCAGAGTTTTGTGGAAGATTTTGAGTTGTGGGATGATGATGCTGCTATGAAATAATTTATGCAATCCTTGACTAAAGACACTAGGGATTGGTATAGGAGTTTTCCTGATGCAAGTATTGATTCAAAACATGCTTTCTATAGAATATTCAAAGAACAATATGGAGACCAAACTGATCCTAGGTTTAGGCTGAATGATTTTTATAATATCACAAAGGGACATAATGAAATGGAAACTAAGTTCAATGGAAGGTTCCAAAAGGCTATGTATAAATTCCCTAGTTATTTAAAGCCCAATGAAAATGCATGTCTAGTGTTATACTGCAATTCATATGATTAAAAAATGTGTTACTCAGGGATACAAACCCACATAATCTAAGAGAGGCCTACAAAATGGCAGTTTATATAGAGAACAACAAGATGGCAGGTAAAGTGGATAGAAAGAATCCTGATGTTCAAAATGAAAAGGTTGGTAAAACTGTAGTCTTGAGGATTGTTGGCCTCCTACAATGATTTAACAACTAGGCCTTTACAACTGTGATTCAGAGATTGGACATCTAACCTGAATAAGCTTGAAATACATGACAAAAATGAAAATATGAACAAATAGAAAACTACTCATGCAGAACAATCACAAAATGGAGTTCTAGTGGTTGTAGGAATAGTCGCACCAATTCTTAACTAATTATTGAATAGTAATGAAGTATACTTGACGCTCTTAATAAATAAAGCAATCAAGATGGGTGAGCATATTGTGACCCCATCCATATATGATTTGTTGCTGGTTCATAGCATGAATGGTATGAATGAGGACTCCCTCTAAGTGTCTGCCTCATCCATTAGGTACAATGCTAGTGTAATAGTAAAACACAAAATCTACAAAGCAATGACAAGCAAGCATGTGGAAGCCATTGGAGCTCTATGTGAGCCTGAATATAATCATGTGCAATAGGACAATCAATACAGTACTAAATTTTATGCCTCATATATGGACATGTGTGATCTTCCTTTAGGTGGATGATCTCACCTCAAATGAGTATCCTAAGAATGTAATGTACATCCTCCAAATTCACTATCATCTCCCTTATTGGAAGATGAAAAGTACAAGTATCTAAGTCCCATCTCTCTCCCAATGCCATCAACATCGCATCGTAATACCTCATGGGTGGCAAATGAGGTATATCCAAAATAGACCAATACCATAAAGTGTCTCCTCCTCAGTCAGCAAGGTAACCTACTCACAAAGGAAAGAGAACAGGCATCCTCCTAGTCACTTTCACACATGTGGTGGAATCTAAAAGAAGCAAAGGAAATCATCAGTAACATTTCATAAATAGTCAACCAAATTGTTAATAGCAAAGTAAAACTTCCCTTCGACATTCTGCCCAAAATGGGACAAAGTCGCCATTTTCGGATGGGGTCTAGGAGAAGGTCACCATTTTAGAACATGGTCTCCAAAATGGTACAGGTTCACCATTTGGGGATGGGGTCCTCATTATATTTGAAAAAAGGTGTAAATAATACAAAATGTAAAGGAAAATCATAGGGAGATGGTAATAGGAACTCACCTCTAGCAAGATGTGGTTGTCTACAATTCTAGATCATATAACCTCTAATCTCAGGGGCTCATAGTTTGGACCTATTTTAGTGACCTTCCATTCTTGCATTTCTACTCTTTCTAAATATGCCCTAATTCCAATTATTATGCATCCCAAGACATAATTTTATCATTTTTTGACATTGAAACATGCATTGAATAAATACATTCAAACATAAATGTGCCTTTGATCATGCGTATCCTTAACATTTATATTAGGACCCATTCACCCAAGGGAAAAAGGGTCCCCTTCAAGTGCTAGGACTCATTTTTTAATATGTTTTTAGAAATATTTTAATGATTCAAATTCAATATGCACTTGTCAGCTATCAGGATCTAATTTTCAAGAAATTAGAGAAGAAGCCTATGAAACCTAATCTTTTTACCATTTCAAAATAGAAGAGATCAAGATTGGAAAAAGACTTTGAAGAGCAAGGAGATAAAATTCAAGAAAATTTGAAGTCTTGTCCATAGCAACATTATTTATATTTGTAGGTCTTAAAGCTCATTTTTCAAGATTTGATCAAGCATTGTTCATGATTGAAGGTTGATGCCAATGGTTAAACATGATGGATTCTAGGTTTGGGAGATGCATTTGGCCATTTCTCATACCCTAATGACTTGTTTTCTAATGTTACCATCTTCAAGCTTCATTCTACTAACAACCTACATCAAGGTATCATTGTACTTCCAATCTATTTTAGGTGTTTTGACCTCTCCCTAAGTGAATCTTGTCATTTTCATATAGGAATCATACTCCAACACACTTGAGTAGGGTTTCTTTGCATGTTATCTCATAACAATCGTAGATACACTTAAGTTTAGGGCTTACATACTATCATTTATCAAGTCATTGTCATTTATCAAGGTTTAATTACCAAATTTGGGGTTTGACCAAGGAAAACCCCCATTCAAACAAACAAATATTTTCTATTTGCATATTTATTAAGGTACAGATCCAAAAATGAAGATTGTAGGTACAAAAGTAGAGTGCAGATAAAGGACTACAACTTTAGTTCTTTATAGTTTTGGAAAGGACTACCATGACCCATTCGCCCTAGGGTGAACCTATCCTTCAGTGGATCTCAAAACCTACTTTTGGTGACTAGTACATGTGTCTTTACCCTTCTTTGATCTACCTACAAATTGTTGTTTTTGTTTTTGTACTTTCAAGAATTTGCATTTCATGTTCTAGGTCTTATAGTTTATTTAGTTTAAGCATTTCATATCTTTTCAATTTAATTCCAAACCTTACCTATTGTCCCGAGGAAGTGAGATTGAGGTCTAATTGACTGACCTTTGAGGTTGAAAGTCAATCTCTACTCCTTGTGATCTATTTCCCAATGAGTTTCCTTTGGGAGAAGGATAAATGGAGAAAATACCCCTTATTCATTAAGGAATGCCTTTCCCCACATTTCAAGTCTAATCTACTAGAACCTATGATTGCTTTCTTTAAAGGGTTACATATGGTGTAAAACTGCCTTTTAAGCTTTCCTCTTTAGTTTTGAGCATATGTTCAATATGTAAACAACCTGAAAGCATTACACATATCTTCTTTGAATGTTTGTTTACTATAGAGATTTGGAACATGTTTTTGGCTAACCTTATGGGATAGGGGGACAAAGGTAAGATAAATTGGCAAGAGATTCTCTTTGGTTTTGTAGAAGATTTAACTATGGCATACATTTTGTTTTGGCTTACTTTATCATCTAATATCTTATGGGAAATATGTAAGGCTAGAAATGAGGATATTTTTTAGGGTACTAGGAGGGTACTTATTGAGTCTTTTAGAAAAATCATTCACAATATTGTTGTGCAAGTAACCATTATGAAGATCTCAAAGGACAAACTTGTGAAGATAGTAAAGGAAGGAACTATGGATTTGAACAATAATATCTTGTTGAAAAATAATAATTATTAGAATTTAGATTTGGAAATTTATTGATTTCATCCTGCATCTCTCGTGGAAATTGCACACAATCTACACCAGAAAGTGATGGATTCTCATTGAAGACAACATAGAATACAACACACTGACAACTTATATGGATAATAAAATTTAACACACATTAATGAAGGCCAAAATCAATAAACTAGGTTTTATTGCTCTGTGGTAAAATGTTAATGTTTTAGCTTCTAAAATTCCTTCCTTAAGTATAATTCATAGATTTAGCAAGATCCTGTCAAATATGTCAAGATGAAATGATGAGAAATGTAAGAATAGATGTATTTAAGTTAGCTTATATTTGAAATAACTTATTCTCACCTCTATCCACACCATGTTTTTTAATTTACAATGCACAAGGTACCACAACCATTAGTTTTTAACTATGTATATGTAAGTCTGTAATTGAGATAGAGAAAACACCATTGTTGTGATATAGAAAAATGGATCTTAGGCCCTTAATGTAAAGATCCTAGGATTCAATGGTGCCTTTTTTTGAATTTTATTAAGATGTAGATCACAAGGTGAAATAATTGACTTGCACCCCTGAAGGTGAGCCAATCAGACTCAAATCTACATGTATTAGGGGATTATAATTAATTAGAAATATTTTAGAATTATTAACTTAATGATCTTATATTCCCTAATACTAAAAATGTAAGATCTCAAAGATAGACTAATGGAGAAAATAGTCTACAAGTGGATCCAGGGAAGTGCAAAGGACACCAAACCTACTTAAAAGGGTTGGTTTTGAGGTGTTTACAAGGACTTGATCACCCATGAGAAAATGGGTCTTTATACAAGGGTCTAGATCAACCTTTTAGGTCATTTGGTACAAAATATAACCTTTCGTTTGACACAGATCCCGCTATCAGAGTGATGAAAATAAATTTTGTAACTTAGTTTCTGTGACTTGACAACAATGATTACAACTTATGCAACAATACAAAATTGCTTCTTGAAGATCTTTCCACTTGTTCTTTAACTTATAATCTGCGCATACACAAAGAGTGAAAAATTATTTTTTTTGTATGTTGGTTTTCCTTTGTCAAACCCTAATTTTATACTTAAACCTTGATGGAGTGACAATGAAAAAGGAAGGAAATCATGAATGAAAAATGCTTTCTACAATTCATCAACCCTTCAATGGCTTCCCTTAGAAGACTGAAGTCAAACATATCTCTCCAAATAACCTCATCTTGCTTTTCTTGATGGATTTAGATACTTGAAATGCTTTGATGCTTTAGGATCAACAATGCATATTAACCTTCACAAGATCACATGAACATACATAAATTTGAATATGATGTTAGGATCTTGATTGCTACAACAAATGAAAGATAAATTTGCTCTTTAATGCTCTTAACAATAATATTTTATCTTGAATGTTCAGCCCTTTCTATACTATTTCAAATACGATAAAAATACTGTATTTATAGGTATTTATCTAATTTTATGAAAATTAGATTTTAAAAGCCAACACTTACAATTTGAATTTGAATCATTAAAATACTACCAAAAAAATATTTTAAAATGGGTCTTTGTGCTTAAAGGGGACTCATTCACCCATGGATTAATGGATCTTGGCATATAATTCTAGGACACACATATTCCATGGTGATTTAATTATTAATTACATTTATTTAGTGTTAGTTCTCCTTTCAGAAAATGGTAAAATAAGGCTTTGGAATGCATAATTTGGAAAATTAGAAGCCTAATTAAGTCCAATAAATTAAGGAACCCAAACATAGTGCGAAATTGTAAAGGTATACAATTTCTACATCACATTTATCTCCCACTTTAGTTAGAGTATGAACTTACACTCAGACATACACTAATGTAGAGAAATATGCATCAAGAGCGGTTGAAGTGCACAAAAGTTGATGATATAGGATGAAAAATATTAAGGGAGATAGCCAAGCCCCTAGGATCTAAGATCCCATGGCAACCAACATAAGCACAATGGGACACACACATGTAAGAGATGTGCAACAAGACAAGATACACAAATATAGATATCGAGAAAGATGAAGCATATATGATGAAAACACATGTGACACGACATAACATATGGATGATGATGAAATAAAAATAAACATGATATTAAGATGATTTAAATATGAAGATGACACACAAAAGACATATGAAAAAACAAAAGGTTAATAATAAAGGGATTCAATTCAGTAAGGAAAAGAGACGTCATTCTTAAATTGTCTCAAATACCCAACATCATCCATCAAATGTGCTATTAAAAAAAATGATGCTTTCAAAATACAAGGGCTAGTGTAGTTTGATATACGCTAGGTGATCCCCAAAGTCAAAGATGAGAAACACTCACTAGGTCTACAAGGTGTGTACCTATAAAAAGGTGGGAGATGGGAAATTCATCACAAAATGTGTACCCATAAGTCAACCATACCAAAATTTATACTCCTTAATAACTTTGATAAGGTGTCACAAAATGATCAAGATGCTATGCCAACACATAATGAAGTTCAACTCTTAGGAAGAAAGTGATACAAAAATGTAAAACTTACCTCATGGGGTGAAAATATGACATTGAGATAATGCCAAAAAAATCAAAGGTGCTTTTCTTAATACATCAGAGATTACACCTTAGAGAGCATCATACTTGACATCTCCACCAAGAGAGGACTAGTCGAGGAAAAAAAGGTTCATTCCTTAGGGAATACTAACCATAGAATTACCACTAAGAGGAATTTCATATGCCAAGAAAGGTCAAACTCTTGTAGAACATCAAGAATAATATCACCACAAAGAAGGCATGCCACATAGATCAAGAAAGCTACACTTTGAATAAAAAGGCCACACTTCCTACGAGATGTATGCTATCATCACTAAGAAGGGAACATGCAAACAATAAGGGGTGACTATATGCCCCCTTTTAAAATGTCAACATTCTTGCAATGCTGGTATTTTAAGGAGAAAAGAGGTGAATAAGGGATCCTTGAAAAGAATGCATGCCTCCAAAAACTATTTATCCTTGTCTGCTAAGCATAGAGACAAGGACAATGACACCAAGGACTATCATGTTGCTGCCATGAAAAATATGGTTGTACTTAAGATTTTACCACTATGAATGACAATGATCAAAATAAATAAACCTACTAATGCCACTTAGTGATGAGCAACATTATAGGATTCAAATCATTATCAATTAGAGGAAGTAGATGCACCAACACAAGGAAGAGGACTACAATCCTCAAGATATTGAATTTTGTTACTCAGTCCCTAACATTCATTGGTTGAATCACCATGCCCTCAATGGTATGCATAAAATGAGCTTTTATTGTAGAATTTATTTCATGTTTTTGGGGAGAGAGATATCGAGAAGCCTTAACCTTCGATCCTCTTGTACTCTAGATTCACTTTTCTTTATTCTTTCCTAATCTTCTCCAGTCTCCAATCTCCACTTATATCAATCCTTGTTGTCAGCTTCTCTTCTTTCTATCCTCACTCAATCCTTCACTTTTTCCTATTTTATCCTTCCATAACTCAACCCTTCTCTCTCTTCCCGCTCTGCAACTACTTCACTCTACTCGACCCGTCACTTTTTTGGCCTACTTTTATTCACCACGACCAAACCTGACCAACCTGAATCCCTTCACCATAATCACCCAATGCATCTTAAAACATTTTGTGTCTTTTTGTTTTCATCGACCTCGATCGAATGCCAACTGTCTTAAAACTATTTTTCCTTTGTATTCTCTCCAACTGCTCAACCCTCTCTTGTTTAACTATCAATTCTCATCCGCCTCAACCATCAACGTTTAACTATAAATTTCCAACCATACTCAATTGTTCACCTTTTCCTACCGATGGCAGCTAACCGATTTACCTCTCTTCCTGTCAATGTTTATGTTCCTATGGTGACAGGAACTTCCAACTATCCATATTATGTCAATGCTCTTGCATCAAAAAACTCTTTCCTAAAAAACCGCCACTCTAAAAGTTTCTCAATATTTATTCAAAAATCAACAATATTATAATATACTTGTGTTTCCATATGTCACAAAAAAGATTATAAAATCATTTGTTTTTAAAATTGCTATCATCATTCTATGTTCTTTGTGCATTTGGCTACTAATATCTCAATATCTTTGAAGATCAAATGCAGCGACTATCTCTTCTATCTAGAAAGACAAAAAAAAGGATTATAGAGAACTCCTTATACTAGAATGGATGTCTAAAATCTTATCATGAGGCTCTAAAAGTCATTCAAAAAGAAGCCAAATTGTAACAACACCTTAAGGATCTAAAATCAAATTGTTAATCTACAATTCTACAATGGAAACAAGTAGGAAAAGTATCTTTCTCTCCATCCAATGGGTTTTCTTTTTATTTATTTTGATTCTATGGAGGATAGGGAAAATATCCATGTACAAAGTCCTTAGTATTAAAATAATATAGGTCTCTTTATGTGTAAATGGAGAAAGAATTTGAATGCTTCTTAAGAGAAAAGAATTATTGGAAATCGAGACAAAACTTCATATCTAAGAATTCTAATCAATCCTTTACATTGCTATAGCTATATAAAACCTTTCAATCAACTAACTGCCTATACCCACCGAACAACTCACCTCTAATAAATTAAGTGATGACAATAATCAGTTACATTATTATCTAGTAACTTATATTAAACATTGTTGTAACATCTCTCTTTAGTGCTAAGAAAGGAAACATTATGATTGCCCCTAAAATCTCATTCGATGTTGGTTTCCACCAATAATGCATCCTTAAATCAAGGAAATTAATACTCGCTTATAAGTCTATGAACCTCAATCATTTAATGTCTTTTTGACTGAAATCTCTTTAAGCGTGAAATCAATTTCAACATTTTGCATTAAAAAGGAGCCAATAATTCATCTTGAATAGAAAATGTGTTATTTGGAACAAGAACTATTTCTATAATTGGTACTTCTACAAGGGTTCCATTCACAAGGAAAGACTAGAAATAACTGAATAGCGGGTTATATATGGAAAGATAATGGAAAGAGATCCTCCCGCAAGTTCTTGTTTTCACAGGTAATACGATAGCCACAATAACTCCATATATGGCCACAACTTCGCACAACATTACACTAATAAGATTCTTGAATGTAATGCGAGGTTCGTTGATAGCCGCCCCAATAAGACTGCTCCCCGTTATATATATATGCCCAAGGCAACACTCAATATAGAAATCCTATTGGCAATGCCGATAACAACAGTAAAATGCGTATATGGAAATATATGCCCCAACGCATACACCCACGAACTTGTTTTCTCCATCACGTCGACTACTCGAATCTTATTACTCTCGACTACAAATCAATTATACGAAATAGGCATTAATTTTTGAGCAAATTTGACAAGGGTTTTCCCAACAAACAATTCAAGTTACTGCTCTAAACAATTATCTCCTCACATAGGGAATAGCAGAGAAAGTTATTGATTTTGTGGGCTGCATTCAAGCTGTATGATGGCACATGTATTTGAAAACCAAAGTTTAATATTAATGGTACTCGCTCGTAGCTATATCATGCATCATTCACATCGTGTAACATTTGAATGACCATTCGTGGGCCATAACTAACAAAGAATTTATGCAGTCGATAGTCGTCGATTTTGTATGCCATGAGTGTCATTTCTACGCCTGTCGAAGCCAATCCGGCTAGATATACCTAAATGAAAATCTAGGTATTGACCACGATAATGCATCTGCTTTCTGTAACTGAATATCATCCATGCCAACCATATAGAAGAGGGCAGAAGCTATTCTCGCCACAAAAACGCATGTCTTAGATATGATAACATCATGCCCCATTCCCTCATACGGTGGCATCATGATGAGATAGGATTGACGGACAGATGTTTAGCCTTGTGCCGTTAGCAACTACCGCTGGGTGGTGACATACGTTGGAAAACCATTTAATGAGAAGATGGACGTGGTCGTGTATGACGACCTGTTTTTGACATAATGTTTTGAAAAGCCCAAAAGCTCATCATATTGGTCATTACGAAAGCTTCACTGAAACGCGGGGATCTTGCAAGGGAGTGGCAGGCATTTGGAGGAAGAAGCAAAGTCAGTTTCAATGTTGTAGACATCGGGAAGGGGGAGCAATATCGGGCAGGTAGGAGGTATGTATATTTGCCACAAGTTTTTGCCATTTTTCCATTCTATAAATAGACTGTGAAGAAGTGAATTTAGGATGGATTGTGAAAAGGGGTTTTAATTTATATTCAGCAAGGTTTGCAAGTCTGTTGGTAAATGATATTTGGAATTTAGATTTTTTATTTATTTAAAATCTATAAAGCATGCCATTCTTGTAATTACAAAGGCTTGATTGAAAGTGGGGGACCTCACAAGGGGGTTGCAGGTATTTGGATGAAGAATCAAAGTTGGTTTTCATGTTGGAGATGTTTGGAAGGGGGAGCAATAGCCAACAGTTAGCATGTATCTACATTTGCCACAAATTTTTGTCATTTTTTAATTCAACATACAAACTATTAAGAAGTAAATGGAGGGTGGGTTGTGAAAAGGGGTTCTAATTTATATTTAGTGGGGTTTGCATGTCTATTGGTAAGCGTCATTTTGTGGCCTGATGTATGCAATTTTCTAAGGAGAACATCCACTATCATTGTCCACATAAAGTTCCAAAGATGTTTTCATGCTTTTCTATTGAGGGTTTCTAAATTTCATGAATTTCATGTTCACACCATCTATTTGTAGATTATATGAATATTCAAGACAGGCAATAGGAAATAGTGTGTCAGGGTTTCCTTTCTATAGTAGTCTATGAATGATCATGTAGTAGAATGTAAATGGCTACTGGATTATTTAAATGTTGTTGATAGTTATCACATTTGTGCTAATTATATGTTGATCTCATATTGTAGGCTTTGTGGGACACAATATGAAAATTTAGCACACATTAATGAAGGTTAAAACTAATAAACTCGGATTTTGTGCTTTGTGATATAAATTTTAAAGGTGAATTTTATTATATTCACACTATGCAAATAACAACAACTTTTAGTTACATTCATATTGTCTATAAAATTACAGGTTGCAAAACACATAGATTTTTGCAATCTATAACTCCTCTCTATGCTCTCCACCATTTACCTTTGAACAAGCAAAATCATATAATTCACAACACACATTGTTTTCTAGCATACAATTAATTTGTTCATTTTTATTTTTAAACACAATCTTATTGAAAAACAATAATTATTAGAATTTAGATTGGAAATTTATTGATGTCATCCTACATCTCTCATGGAAATTGCACACAATCTACACCAGAAAGTGATGGATTATCGCTGAAGACAACATAGAATACAACATATTGGTGTGTTTTCCAGTAGGACCTTGAAATCCTCTAAAGGATAGCCAACCGTTATGCTTAAGAATCTTCAAGATCAGTGGCCAACGAATGGGAGATTGAATAAAAACCTCTTTCTCCCCTGTATTTCAGGCTTTGTTAAACCTGGGAGATTAATTCCATCACTGTGCTTTCAGATACTTGTCTATGAATGTATCAAACAAAAAGTAAACATATTATTCTCCTTCAAATGCTTAACAGGCACAATACCCTAAAGGTTTGGCTGACCTTCATGACAATGTCTGAATTAAACATGAGAGATATGATTCATTAAATTCCACACACACCCACAACAAAACTGATAACTAAATTTGATTTAAAATATAGCTACTCACAAATAATCTCAAGAAACTATAACATTAAAGACTAGTACCTAAACCCAGGGTGGAGTCACCTAAACCATAAAATTTAAAACTCATTACAGCTTTCACTCTGTCATAATTATGCCTATCATATGATGCATTACACCATTGATACTAGAAACCAAACTAGTCATACTTTAGTAATCCAAGCATATAGTTGCACAAACCTCTGTTTATGTTAATACAATTTAATTCATTCTTGGAATGAAAGTAATGACACAAAAAAAACATTCAAGGAAAAACAAGAAGGAAAATAGCAGAAACCCTTGATTTCTTATATTTATAATATGTGCAATGTGTACAATGGAGACAACCAACTCAGAATATATGATCATTTACTTGCAAATATAAAAATGTTGTGAATAAATTATTGATTTACATGACTCAAAAAACATCAGAAACCTAAAATCAACACTATACATTTCAAACCCTATTACAAAATATGCTTTCTCATGAGATATAAAAGAATGAGCAACCTCTTTAGAAAGAAGCAGAAATTACACTTTAAAGACGAGGAATTTCTCTGATTGAAACTCTGCCCTCCATCTGGCATCACTCAAGTTCTCGATCCATAACCGCCTCAGCTTGAAGAATTCCAATCCACCCTTTGATTCACACCTCTTGCATTTTCCCTTGCATTTTATTACCCTGTAACAAAAAAAATTCTCTACCAAGAAAACTCATCATTCTTTATGTCATGCTGCTGAAAATTTGCTCCATTTTTATTTTTCTCTATGGTTGACAATATGCTATTCTTTACCGTGAAAATCCCTTTCATTATCTTCACTTTGCTATAAAAACCCCTCACACTTGTGTATTTCACCTTTGTATTTAACTTTCCATGCCTTTTACATTTAAATTTTTTATATTTCAATGCCCAACACTTTAATTTAAATCTTAACCTTTGTGAAGGCTTTAAAATTTAAATTTGTTGTAGAAGGCCATCTACCCATGAATTCCCAATAGTAAAAGTTTTTGTGTAATACCCCTCTATTTTGCTTTCTGGATGGACAGTGTGTCCTTGGATGATTTGATGTGTTTTTTTGGTTATTGAGATGTTGTATCATATTTGTGTTATTTGATCACTATTTATAGAGCAATATTCTATTTGTGTGATGTGATGTATCTGATCTGATACTTTATTTGACATGTTTTAATTGGCGTAATGATGACTAGTAATTGTAACATGTAATCACATGAGATATTTGTTTATGATGGAACTGTCAGTCTATGATGAGTGTAGTGGTGAAGGGGACGAGATCGCATCACTCGCTTGTGAGTGCCCTACGATTTTGAGATTTCCTCTTCACGGTGTGTTTATTTATCATATATATGCATGTTTGATATACTCTTTATTCGCAGGTTGATAGGTATAGGACATCGACTCCACTTGATTTCACAGGTTTGAGCGTGTATGTTGACCAATGGTAGTCGATTGGGAGATAGTAGCTAGGTTTTCTGTGCCAAGTCGTCACTCTAGTCATAGTTTGTCGTCGGGTTTAGCAGTTTTGATTTGGTTCATTCGTCCTTGTTTAATTATTTAATTTCATATTTTAAAGGCTATTAAATGGTGGGTATAGTTAAAATGATGATTTAACATATCTAGTTTCAAGGTTGAAATGTTATTTATTTCATTGATTAATTTGATCTAATTAATAAAATAATTTTTAGTTTATTGATTAACTAGGTTGAGGGTGATAAATTAAATGAAATGGTTGTTTTAGCATTATTGTATATTAAGATTCAAATTTAAAATGGAAATGGAAAACATGTTAGATAGTCAAGATAAATGATAATAAAAATAGAAATGTGTTTAAATTTCACTTTTTAGAAATTTTGGATAAAATATATATTCCTTACAACTTTGGGATTTTGGTTTTATATGAAATTGTGAAATGCATGAAATATGATTTTGAAAGCAATTTTTTTTTAAAAAAATAAAATTAAAAATGGAAATATCCTCCAAATTGTTCAATAAATTTAGTGGGTGGGATATTTTAGGGGTTTGACAAAAATTTGGGGAAGTTCTATTTTAGAATTTTCCATTTCATATTATTGGAAGTTTTGATTTTTGGTGGAGGGTTTTGCTGTGGCTAGATTTGGAGTTGAAGAAGAGATTTGGAATCACCATTGTTAAAGTCTTCAAGCTTGGGGAGAAAACACCAGGTTCTTCTTCATTTTTTATTTTCATTTTTGGAATAATCTTCAAATTTCTTTATTCTGTTTGAAAATTTTTTAAATGCTATTTAGATGAAAAGAAAAACCATGAGAAATGGATTCAAATCTTACAAACTATTGTTGGAAAATAGAAAGAAAACCCACAAAAAAATCTTCATTTCAAACTGATAGTCTAAACTCTTGTTGTATTGCCAAATTTAATTATGTTATTGCAAAAATTTGTTGTTCACTCGCACAATTTGGTTGGGAATTAAAATTTGGGTATATATTTATAAATATACATGTGCATATGTATATATGTATAGATATGTACACACAGATATATTTACAAATATGTATTGTGTTCTTTTCAATTTTGTTTTCTGGAAAAATTTTCTATTTAAAAAAAAAATGTACTCAGGAAAATATAACAGGGGATGCCTTGTTCTTTTGTTTTGATGGCAGTTTCATTTTTTTTAGAAAACCAGAAATATATTTAAAAAAATATATTTCTTTTGTGTGGAGAGGGGAGGGTTGTAGCCCTACTACCCTCTCCATAGCGCCCATGAAGGGCACTGCTTCCATAGTGCCCATGGGAGGCGCTATGTAAGCAACGCAACTTCCTTCACAGGCAGCGGCATTGCTCACACAACATACCCCATATGGGGGCTATGTGACAATGCCTCTCCCTTTTGGGATGAGCTGTGCCCAATGGAAAGACTTTAGTTTAATTTTTTTTAAGTTTTAAATTGGTTTATTTTATATTATTTTAATATTATATATATATGTTATATGTATATATATATAATATTATTTTAAAATTTAAATAATAATTATTCTTATAATAATTTATTTATATAAATATATATTATATATATACTTATGTATATATATCATATACATTTAGTGGGTATATGTATATATATAATATATATATGTTTATTTTATATATTTTTAAATAAATTATTTAGTTGAGTTAAATTGGTTTATTTCAATGAGATTTAGATATTTAAATATAAATTTAATATATATTTGTATCCATGCATAGATAAAATTTAGTGGATTAATTTATTTGAAGTAGAAATAAAGATTGTTTTATTTTAATCAAATGTGGTTATT
>VDFB02275424.1:0-25748 GCA_007258455.2 Sequoia sempervirens
CAATACCATAAAGTGTCTCCTCCTCAGTCAGCAAGGTAACCTACTCACAAAGGAAAGAGAACAGGCATCCTCCTAGTCACTTTCACACATGTGGTGGAATCTAAAAGAAGCAAAGGAAATCATCAGTAACATTTCATAAATAGTCAACCAAATTGTTAATAGCAAAGTAAAACTTCCCTTCGACATTCTGCCCAAAATGGGACAAAGTCGCCATTTTCGGATGGGGTCTAGGAGAAGGTCACCATTTTAGAACATGGTCTCCAAAATGGTACAGGTTCACCATTTGGGGATGGGGTCCTCATTATATTTGAAAAAAGGTGTAAATAATACAAAACAAAATGTAAAGGAAAATCATAGGGAGATGGTAATAGGAACTCACCTCTAGCAAGATGTGGTTGTCTACAATTCTAGATCATATAACCTCTAATCTCAGGGGCTCATAGTTTGGACCTATTTTAGTGACCTTCCATTCTTGCATTTCTACTCTTTCTAAATATGCCCTAATTCCAATTATTATGCATCCCAAGACATAATTTTATCATTTTTTGACATTGAAACATGCATTGAATAAATACATTCAAACATAAATGTGCCTTTGATCATGCGTATCCTTAACATTTATATTAGGACCCATTCACCCAAGGGAAAAAGGGTCCCCTTCAAGTGCTAGGACTCATTTTTTAATATGTTTTTAGAAATATTTTAATGATTCAAATTCAATATGCACTTGTCAGCTATCAGGATCTAATTTTCAAGAAATTAGAGAAGAAGCCTATGAAACCTAGTCTTTTTACCATTTCAAAATAGAAGAGATCAAGATTGGAAAAAGACTTTGAAGAGCAAGGAGATAAAATTCAAGAAAATTTGAAGTCTTGTCCATAGCAACATTATTTATATTTGTAGGTCTTAAAGCTCATTTTTCAAGATTTGATCAAGCATTGTTCATGATTGAAGGTTGATGCCAATGGTTAAACATGATGGATTCTAGGTTTGGGAGATGCATTTGGCCATTTCTCATTCCCTAATGACTTGTTTTCTAATGTTACCATCTTCAAGCTTCATTCTACTAACAACCTACATCAAGGTATCATTGTACTTCCAATCTATTTTAGGTGTTTTGACCTCTCCCTAAGTGAATCTTGTCATTTTCATATAGGAATCATACTCCAACACACTTGAGTAGGGTTTCTTTGCATGTTATCTCATAACAATCGTAGATACACTTAAGTTTAGGGCTTACATACTATCATTTATCAAGTCATTGTCATTTATCAAGGTTTAATTACCAAATTTGGGGTTTGACCAAGGAAAACCCCCATTCAAACAAACAAATATTTTCTATTTGCATATTTATTAAGGTACAGATCCAAAAATGAAGATTGTAGGTACAAAAGTAGAGTGCAGATAAAGGACTACAACTTTAGTTCTTTATAGTTTTGGAAAGGACTACCATGACCCATTCGCCCTAGGGTGAACCTATCCTTCAGTGGATCTCAAAACCTACTTTTGGTGACTAGTACATGTGTCTTTACCCTTCTTTGATCTACCTACAAATTGTTGTTTTTGTTTTTGTACTTTCAAGAATTTGCATTTCATGTTCTAGGTCTTATAGTTTATTTAGTTTAAGCATTTCATATCTTTTCAATTTAATTCCAAACCTTACCTATTGTCCCGAGGAAGTGAGATTGAGGTCTAATTGACTGACCTTTGAGGTTGAAAGTCAATCTCTACTCCTTGTGATCTATTTCCCAATGAGTTTCCTTTGGGAGAAGGATAAATGGAGAAAATACCCCTTATTCATTAAGGAATGCCTTTCCCCACATTTCAAGTCTAATATACTAGAACCTATGATTGCTTTCTTTAAATGGTTACATATGGTGTAAAACTACCTTTTAAGCTTTCCTCTTTAGTTTTGAGCATATGTTCAATATGTAAACAACCTGAAAGCATTAGACATATCTTCTTTGAATGTTTGTTTACTATAGAGATTTGGAACATGTTTTTGGCTAACCTTATGGGATAGGGGGACAAAGGTAAGACAAATTGGCAAGAGATTATCTTTGGTTTTGTAGAAGATTTAACTATGGCATACATTTTGTTTTGGCTTACTTTATCATCTAATATCTTATGGGAAATATGTAAGGCTAGAAATGAGGATATTTTTTAGGGTACTAGGAGGGTACTTATTGAGTCTTTTAGAAAAATCATTCACAATATTGTTGTGCAAGTAACCATTATGAAGATCTCAAAGGACAAACTTGTGAAGATAGTAAAGGAAGGAACTATGGATTTCAACAATAATATCTTGTTGAAAAATAATAATTATTAGAATTTAGGTTTGAAATTTATTGATTTCATCTTGCATCTCTCATGGAAATTGCACACAATCTACACCAAAAAGTGATGGATTCTAATTGAAGACAACATAGAATACAACACACTGACAACTTATATGGATAATAAAATTTCACACATTAATGAAGGCCGAAATCAATAAATTGGGCTTTACTGCTCTGTGGTAAAATGTTAATGTTTTAGCTTCTAAAATTCCTTCCTTAAGTATAATTCATAGATTTAGCAAGATCCTGTCAAATATGTCAAGATGAAATGATGAGAAATGTAAGAATAGATGTATTTAAGTTAGCTTATATTTGAAATAACTTATTCTCACCTCTATCCACACCATGTTTTTTAATTTACAATGCACAAGGTACCACAACCATTAGTTTTTAACTATGTATATGTAAGTCTGTAATTGAGATCTAGAGAAAACACCATTGTTGTGATATAGAAAAATGGATCTTAGGCCCTTAATGTAAAGATCCTAGGATTCAATGGTGCCTATTTTTGAATTTTATTAAGATGTAGATCACAAGGTGAAATAATTGACTTGCACCCCTGAAGGTGAGCCAATCAGACTTAAATCTACATGTATTAGGGGATTAGAATTAATTAGAAATATTTTAGAATTATTAACTTAATGATCTTATATTCCCTAATACTAAAAATGCAAGATCTCAAAGATAGACTAATGGAGACAATAGTCTACAAGTGGATCTGGGAAGTGCAAAGGACACCAAACCTACTCAAAAGGGTTGGTTTTGAGGTGTTTATAAGGACTTGATCACCCATGGGAAAATGGGTCTTTATACAAGGGTCTAGATCAACCTTTTAGGTCCTTTGGTACAAAATATAACCTTTCGTTTGACACACATCCTGCTATCAGAGTGATGAAAATAAATTTTGTAACTTAGTTTCTGTAACTTGATAACAATGATTACAACTTATGCAACAATACAAAATTGCTTCTTCAAGATCTTTCCACTTGTTCTTTAACTTATAATCTGCACATACACAAAGAGTGAAAAACTATTTTCTTTGTATGCTTGTTTTCCTTTGTCAAACCCATATTTTATACTGAAACCTTGATGGAGAGACAATGAAAAAGGAAGGAAATCATGAATGAAAAATGCTTTCTACAATTCATCAACCCTTCAATGGCTTCCCTTAGAAGACTGAAGTCAAACATATATCTCCAAATAACCTCATCTTGCTTTGGTTGATGGATTTAGATACTTGAAATGCTTTGATGCTTTAGGATCAACAATGCATATTAACCTTCACAAGATCACATGAACATACATAAATTTGAATATGATGTTAGGATCTTGATTGCTACAACAAATGAAAGATAAATTTTCTCTTTAATGCTCTTAACAATAATATTTTATCTTGAATGTTCAGCCCTTTCTACACTATTTCAAAAATGATAAAAATACTGTATTTATAGGTATTTATCTAATTTTATGAAAATTAGATTTTAAAAGCCAACACTTACAATTTGAATTTGAATCATTAAAATACTACCAAAAAAATATTTTAAAATGGGTCTTTGTGCTTAAAGGGGACTCATTCACCCATGGATTAATGGATCTTGGCATATAATTCTAGGACACACATATTCCATGGTGATTTAATTATTAATTACATTTATTTAGTGTTAGTTCTCCTTTCAGAAAATGGTAAAATAAGGCTTTGGAATGCATAATTTGGAAAATTAGAAGCCTAATTAAGTCCAATAAATTAAGGAACCCAAACATAGTGCGAAATTGTAAAGGTATACAATTTCTACATCACATTTATCTCCCACTTTAGTTAGAGTATGAACTTACACTCAGACATACACTAATGTAGAGAAATATGCATCAAGAGCGGTTGAAGTGCACAAAAGTTGATGATATAGGATGAAAAATATTAAGGGAGATAGCCAAGCCCCTAGGATCTAAGATCCCATGGCAACCAACATAAGCACAATGGGACACACACATGTAAGAGATGTGCAACAAGACAAGATACACAAATATAGATATCGAGAAAGATGAAGCATATATGATGAAAACACATGTGACACGACATAACATATGGATGATGATGAAATAAAAATAAACATGATATTAAGATGATTTAAATATGAAGATGACACACAAAAGACATATGAAAAAACAAAAGGTTAATAATAAAGGGATTCAATTCAGTAAGGAAAAGAGACGTCATTCTTAAATTGTCTCAAATACCCAACATCATCCATCAAATGTGCTATTAAAAAAAATGATGCTTTCAAAATACAAGGGCTAGTGTAGTTTGATATACGCTAGGTGATCCCCAAAGTCAAAGATGAGAAACACTCACTAGGTCTACAAGGTGTGTACCTATAAAAAGGTGGGAGATGGGAAATTCATCACAAAATGTGTACCCATAAGTCAACCATACCAAAATTTATACTCCTTAATAACTTTGATAAGGTGTCACAAAATGATCAAGATGCTATGCCAACACATAATGAAGTTCAACTCTTAGGAAGAAAGTGATACAAAAATGTAAAACTTACCTCATGGGGTGAAAATATGACATTGAGATAATGCCAAAAAAATCAAAGGTGCTTTTCTTAATACATCAGAGATTACACCTTAGAGAGCATCATACTTGACATCTCCACCAAGAGAGGACTAGTCGAGGAAAAAAAGGTTCATTCCTTAGGGAATACTAACCATAGAATTACCACTAAGAGGAATTTCATATGCCAAGAAAGGTCAAACTCTTGTAGAACATCAAGAATAATATCACCACAAAGAAGGCATGCCACATAGATCAAGAAAGCTACACTTTGAATAAAAAGGCCACACTTCCTACGAGATGTATGCTATCATCACTAAGAAGGGAACATGCAAACAATAAGGGGTGACTATATGCCCCCTTTTAAAATGTCAACATTCTTGCAATGCTGGTATTTTAAGGAGAAAAGAGGTGAATAAGGGATCCTTGAAAAGAATGCATGCCTCCAAAAACTATTTATCCTTGTCTGCTAAGCATAGAGACAAGGACAATGACACCAAGGACTATCATGTTGCTGCCATGAAAAATATGGTTGTACTTAAGATTTTACCACTATGAATGACAATGATCAAAATAAATAAACCTACTAATGCCACTTAGTGATGAGCAACATTATAGGATTCAAATCATTATCAATTAGAGGAAGTAGATGCACCAACACAAGGAAGAGGACTACAATCCTCAAGATATTGAATTTTGTTACTCAGTCCCTAACATTCATTGGTTGAATCACCATGCCCTCAATGGTATGCATAAAATGAGCTTTTATTGTAGAATTTATTTCATGTTTTTGGGGAGAGAGATATCGAGAAGCCTTAACCTTCGATCCTCTTGTACTCTAGATTCACTTTTCTTTATTCTTTCCTAATCTTCTCCAGTCTCCAATCTCCACTTATATCAATCCTTGTTGTCAGCTTCTCTTCTTTCTATCCTCACTCAATCCTTCACTTTTTCCTATTTTATCCTTCCATAACTCAACCCTTCTCTCTCTTCCCGCTCTGCAACTACTTCACTCTACTCGACCCGTCACTTTTTTGGCCTACTTTTATTCACCACGACCAAACCTGACCAACCTGAATCCCTTCACCATAATCACCCAATGCATCTTAAAACATTTTGTGTCTTTTTGTTTTCATCGACCTCGATCGAATGCCAACTGTCTTAAAACTATTTTTCCTTTGTATTCTCTCCAACTGCTCAACCCTCTCTTGTTTAACTATCAATTCTCATCCGCCTCAACCATCAACGTTTAACTATAAATTTCCAACCATACTCAATTGTTCACCTTTTCCTACCGATGGCAGCTAACCGATTTACCTCTCTTCCTGTCAATGTTTATGTTCCTATGGTGACAGGAACTTCCAACTATCCATATTATGTCAATGCTCTTGCATCAAAAAACTCTTTCCTAAAAAACCGCCACTCTAAAAGTTTCTCAATATTTATTCAAAAATCAACAATATTATAATATACTTGTGTTTCCATATGTCACAAAAAAGATTATAAAATCATTTGTTTTTAAAATTGCTATCATCATTCTATGTTCTTTGTGCATTTGGCTACTAATATCTCAATATCTTTGAAGATCAAATGCAGCGACTATCTCTTCTATCTAGAAAGACAAAAAAAAGGATTATAGAGAACTCCTTATACTAGAATGGATGTCTAAAATCTTATCATGAGGCTCTAAAAGTCATTCAAAAAGAAGCCAAATTGTAACAACACCTTAAGGATCTAAAATCAAATTGTTAATCTACAATTCTACAATGGAAACAAGTAGGAAAAGTATCTTTCTCTCCATCCAATGGGTTTTCTTTTTATTTATTTTGATTCTATGGAGGATAGGGAAAATATCCATGTACAAAGTCCTTAGTATTAAAATAATATAGGTCTCTTTATGTGTAAATGGAGAAAGAATTTGAATGCTTCTTAAGAGAAAAGAATTATTGGAAATCGAGACAAAACTTCATATCTAAGAATTCTAATCAATCCTTTACATTGCTATAGCTATATAAAACCTTTCAATCAACTAACTGCCTATACCCACCGAACAACTCACCTCTAATAAATTAAGTGATGACAATAATCAGTTACATTATTATCTAGTAACTTATATTAAACATTGTTGTAACATCTCTCTTTAGTGCTAAGAAAGGAAACATTATGATTGCCCCTAAAATCTCATTCGATGTTGGTTTCCACCAATAATGCATCCTTAAATCAAGGAAATTAATACTCGCTTATAAGTCTATGAACCTCAATCATTTAATGTCTTTTTGACTGAAATCTCTTTAAGCGTGAAATCAATTTCAACATTTTGCATTAAAAAGGAGCCAATAATTCATCTTGAATAGAAAATGTGTTATTTGGAACAAGAACTATTTCTATAATTGGTACTTCTACAAGGGTTCCATTCACAAGGAAAGACTAGAAATAACTGAATAGCGGGTTATATATGGAAAGATAATGGAAAGAGATCCTCCCGCAAGTTCTTGTTTTCACAGGTAATACGATAGCCACAATAACTCCATATATGGCCACAACTTCGCACAACATTACACTAATAAGATTCTTGAATGTAATGCGAGGTTCGTTGATAGCCGCCCCAATAAGACTGCTCCCCGTTATATATATATGCCCAAGGCAACACTCAATATAGAAATCCTATTGGCAATGCCGATAACAACAGTAAAATGCGTATATGGAAATATATGCCCCAACGCATACACCCACGAACTTGTTTTCTCCATCACGTCGACTACTCGAATCTTATTACTCTCGACTACAAATCAATTATACGAAATAGGCATTAATTTTTGAGCAAATTTGACAAGGGTTTTCCCAACAAACAATTCAAGTTACTGCTCTAAACAATTATCTCCTCACATAGGGAATAGCAGAGAAAGTTATTGATTTTGTGGGCTGCATTCAAGCTGTATGATGGCACATGTATTTGAAAACCAAAGTTTAATATTAATGGTACTCGCTCGTAGCTATATCATGCATCATTCACATCGTGTAACATTTGAATGACCATTCGTGGGCCATAACTAACAAAGAATTTATGCAGTCGATAGTCGTCGATTTTGTATGCCATGAGTGTCATTTCTACGCCTGTCGAAGCCAATCCGGCTAGATATACCTAAATGAAAATCTAGGTATTGACCACGATAATGCATCTGCTTTCTGTAACTGAATATCATCCATGCCAACCATATAGAAGAGGGCAGAAGCTATTCTCGCCACAAAAACGCATGTCTTAGATATGATAACATCATGCCCCATTCCCTCATACGGTGGCATCATGATGAGATAGGATTGACGGACAGATGTTTAGCCTTGTGCCGTTAGCAACTACCGCTGGGTGGTGACATACGTTGGAAAACCATTTAATGAGAAGATGGACGTGGTCGTGTATGACGACCTGTTTTTGACATAATGTTTTGAAAAGCCCAAAAGCTCATCATATTGGTCATTACGAAAGCTTCACTGAAACGCGGGGATCTTGCAAGGGAGTGGCAGGCATTTGGAGGAAGAAGCAAAGTCAGTTTCAATGTTGTAGACATCGGGAAGGGGGAGCAATATCGGGCAGGTAGGAGGTATGTATATTTGCCACAAGTTTTTGCCATTTTTCCATTCTATAAATAGACTGTGAAGAAGTGAATTTAGGATGGATTGTGAAAAGGGGTTTTAATTTATATTCAGCAAGGTTTGCAAGTCTGTTGGTAAATGATATTTGGAATTTAGATTTTTTATTTATTTAAAATCTATAAAGCATGCCATTCTTGTAATTACAAAGGCTTGATTGAAAGTGGGGGACCTCGCAAGGGGGTTGCAGGTATTTGGACGAAGAATCAAAGTTGGTTTCCATGTTGGAGACGTTTGGAAGGGGGAGCAATAGCCAACAGTTAGCATGTATGTACATCTGCCACAAATTTTTGTCATTTTTTAATTCAACATACAAACTATTAAGAAGTAAATGGAGGGTGGGTTGTGAAAAGGGGTTCTAATTTATATTTAGTGGGGTTTGCATGTCTATTGGTAAGCGTCATTTTGTGGCCTGATGTATGCAATTTTCTAAGGAGAACATCCACTATCATTGTCCACATAAAGTTCCAAAGATGTTTTCATGCTTTTCTATTGAGGGTTTCTAAATTTCATGAATTTCATGTTCACACCATCTATTTGTAGATTATATGAATATTCAAGACAGGCAATAGGAAATAGTGTGTCAGGGTTTCCTTTCTATAGTAGTCTATGAATGATCATGTAGTAGAATGTAAATGGCTACTGGATTATTTAAATGTTGTTGATAGTTATCACATTTGTGCTAATTATATGTTGATCTCATATTGTAGGCTTTGTGGGACACAATATGAAAATTTAGCACACATTAATGAAGGTTAAAACTAATAAACTCGGATTTTGTGCTTTGTGATATAAATTTTAAAGGTGAATTTTATTATATTCACACTATGCAAATAACAACAACTTTTAGTTACATTCATATTGTCTATAAAATTACAGGTTGCAAAACACATAGATTTTTGCAATCTATAACTCCTCTCTATGCTCTCCACCATTTACCTTTGAACAAGCAAAATCATATAATTCACAACACACATTGTTTTCTAGCATACAATTAATTTGTTCCTTTTTATTTTTAAACACAATCTTATTGAAAAACAATAATTATTAGAATTTAGATTGGAAATTTATTGATCTCATCCTGCATCTCTCATGGAAATTGCACACAATCTACACCAGAAAGTGATGGATTATCGCTGAAGACAACATAGAATACAACATATTGGTGTGTTTTCCAGTAGGACCTTGAAATCCTCTAAAGGATAGCCAACCGTTATGCTTAAGAATCTTCAAGATCAGTGGCCAACGAATGGGAGATTGAATAAAAACCTCTTTCTCCCCTGTATTTTAGGCTTTGTTAAACCTGGGAGATTAATTCCATCACTGTGCTTTCAGATACTTGTCTATGAATGTATCAAACAAAAAGTAAACATATTATTCTCCTTCAAATGCTTAACAGGCACAATACCCTAAAGGTTTGGCTGACCTTCATGACAATGTCTGAATTAAACATGAGAGATATGATTCATTAAATTCCACACACACCCACAACAAAACTGATAACTAAATTTGATTTAAAATATAGCTACTCACAAATAATCTCAAGAAACTATAACATTAAAGACTAGTACCTAAACCCAGGGTGGAGTCACCTAAACCATAAAATTTAAAACTCATTACAGCTTTCACTCTGTCATAATTATGCCTATCATATGATGCATTACACCATTGATACTAGAAACCAAACTAGTCATACTTTAGTAATCCAAGCATATAGTTGCACAAACCTCTGTTTATGTTAATACAATTTAATTCATTCTTGGAATGAAAGTAATGACACAAAAAAAACATTCAAGGAAAAACATCAGAAACCTAAAATCAACACTATACATTTCAAACCCTATTACAAAATATGCTTTCTCATGAGATATAAAAGAATGAGCAACCTCTTTAGAAAGAAGCAGAAATTACACTTTAAAGACGAGGAATTTCTCTGATTGAAACTCTGCCCTCCATCTGGCATCACTCAAGTTCTCGATCCATAACCGCCTCAGCTTGAAGAATTCCAATCCACCCTTTGATTCACACCTCTTGCATTTTCCCTTGCATTTTATTACCCTGTAACAAAAAAAATTCTCTACCAAGAAAACTCATCATTCTTTATGTCATGCTGCTGAAAATTTGCTCCATTTTTATTTTTCTCTATGGTTGACAATATGCTATTCTTTACCGTGAAAATCCCTTTCATTATCTTCACTTTGCTATAAAAACCCCTCACACTTGTGTATTTCACCTTTGTATTTAACTTTCCATGCCTTTTACATTTAAATTTTTTATATTTCAATGCCCAACACTTTAATTTAAATCTTAACCTTTGTGAAGGCTTTAAAATTTAAATTTGTTGTAGAAGGCCATCTACCCATGAATTCCCAATAGTAAAAGTTTTTGTGTAATACCCCTCTATTTTGCTTTCTGGATGGACAGTGTGTCCTTGGATGATTTGATGTGTTTTTTTGGTTATTGAGATGTTGTATCATATTTGTGTTATTTGATCACTATTTATAGAGCAATATTCTATTTGTGTGATGTGATGTATCTGATCTGATACTTTATTTGACATGTTTTAATTGGCGTAATGATGACTAGTAATTGTAACATGTAATCACATGAGATATTTGTTTATGATGGAACTGTCAGTCTATGATGAGTGTAGTGGTGAAGGGGACGAGATCGCATCACTCGCTTGTGAGTGCCCTACGATTTTGAGATTTCCTCTTCACGGTGTGTTTATTTATCATATATATGCATGTTTGATATACTCTTTATTCGCAGGTTGATAGGTATAGGACATCGACTCCACTTGATTTCACAGGTTTGAGCGTGTATGTTGACCAATGGTAGTCGATTGGGAGATAGTAGCTAGGTTTTCTGTGCCAAGTCGTCACTCTAGTCATAGTTTGTCGTCGGGTTTAGCAGTTTTGATTTGGTTCATTCGTCCTTGTTTAATTATTTAATTTCATATTTTAAAGGCTATTAAATGGTGGGTATAGTTAAAATGATGATTTAACATATCTAGTTTCAAGGTTGAAATGTTATTTATTTCATTGATTAATTTGATCTAATTAATAAAATAATTTTTAGTTTATTGATTAACTAGGTTGAGGGTGATAAATTAAATGAAATGGTTGTTTTAGCATTATTGTATATTAAGATTCAAATTTAAAATGGAAATGGAAAACATGTTAGATAGTCAAGATAAATGATAATAAAAATAGAAATGTGTTTAAATTTCACTTTTTAGAAATTTTGGATAAAATATATATTCCTTACAACTTTGGGATTTTGGTTTTATATGAAATTGTGAAATGCATGAAATATGATTTTGAAAGCAATTTTTTTTTAAAAAAATAAAATTAAAAATGGAAATATCCTCCAAATTGTTCAATAAATTTAGTGGGTGGGATATTTTAGGGGTTTGACAAAAATTTGGGGAAGTTCTATTTTAGAATTTTCCATTTCATATTATTGGAAGTTTTGATTTTTGGTGGAGGGTTTTGCTGTGGCTAGATTTGGAGTTGAAGAATCGCATTGTTAAAGTCTTCAACCTTGGGAAAACACCAGGTTCTTCTTCATTTTATTTTCCTTTTTTGGAATAATCTTCAAATTTCTTTATTCTGTTTGAAAATTTTTTAAATGCTATTTAGATGAAAAGAAAAACCATGAGAAATGGATTCAAATCTTACAAACTATTGTTGGAAAATAGAAAGAAAACCCACAAAAAAATCTTCATTTCAAACTGATAGTCTAAACTCTTGTTGTATTGCCAAATTTAATTATGTTATTGCAAAAATTTGTTGTTCACTCGCACAATTTGGTTGGGAATTAAAATTTGGGTATATATTTATAAATATACATGTGCATATGTATATATGTATAGATATGTACACACAGATATATTTACAAATATGTATTGTGTTCTTTTCAATTTTGTTTTCTGGAAAAATTTTCTATTTAAAAAAAAAATGTACTCAGGAAAATATAACAGGGGATGCCTTGTTCTTTTGTTTTGATGGCAGTTTCATTTTTTTTAGAAAACCAGAAATATATTTAAAAAAATATATTTCTTTTGTGTGGAGAGGGGAGGGTTGTAGCCCTACTACCCTCTCCATAGCGCCCATGAAGGGCACTGCTTCCATAGTGCCCATGGGAGGCGCTATGTAAGCAACGCAACTTCCTTCACAGGCAGCGGCATTGCTCACACAACATACCCCATATGGGGGCTATGTGACAATGCCTCTCCCTTTTGGGATGAGCTGTGCCCAATGGAAAGACTTTAGTTTAATTTTTTTTAAGTTTTAAATTGGTTTATTTTATATTATTTTAATATTATATATATATGTTATATGTATATATATATAATATTATTTTAAAATTTAAATAATAATTATTCTTATAATAATTTATTTATATAAATATATATTATATATATACTTATGTATATATATCATATACATTTAGTGGGTATATGTATATATATAATATATATATGTTTATTTTATATATTTTTAAATAAATTATTTAGTTGAGTTAAATTGGTTTATTTCAATGAGATTTAGATATTTAAATATAAATTTAATATATATTTGTATCCATGCATAGATAAAATTTAGTGGATTAATTTATTTGAAGTAGAAATAAAGATTGTTTTATTTTAATCAAATGTGGTTATTTAGCAAGATGATTAATTATTTGTTGTAATTGGAGAAATAGAGAGTTATAGTATTATTCTAAATTCTTGATTTTGTAAATGTAATTTATGTTACCTTGGAGTAGTTGCGATTAGTTGTAATTAATTATACTTGACTATAAGCAATATCTCCTTGTTTGGGATGGATTTAGGAAATTCTAACCTGAGTTTATTTAATTGCCTGAGATGCTTTCTAAGTAATGTTTTTCATACATTCTAGATGTTGGGAAAAAGGAATTAATTGTTTTATTTTAAGAATGATTTATTTTGAAAAGAAGAAATGATTGTTATTATTATTATTATTATTATATGAAAAGATGAAACGATTTATTGAGTTGTTCTGAATAGAAGAAGTAACTATTTTATTTTATTGTTATTTTAAAAAAATTAAGAAATTGAACAGATGGTTTAAGTATCATCTTTTGTCTGAAAGAGACGTCACTAAGTAAGTTTTATTAAGGCTATAAATTACTAAATGTTAATGAAGGAAGTGGATTTTGGAAATCCAAACATAGATTTGATCCCTGGTTGATTTCCCTTCTTGAATGTATACTTCATCTATTTTCGCATTGGGGAATTTGTTTTGAAGGGTTGTTAAGCCTTCCATAAGGGGTTTAACTTTTGGGGTTGCATTATCATGTTAGTCAACCTTTGTTTTTCCTTAGGTAGTGCATTATAGTGGTATCTTGGTTTTACCCAGTTCCATGAGCAGGGGATGGTTTTATGCCTCTTTGGTTGAAATTGGATCATGTGTGTTGATACTTGCCCTCTTGTGGGAGGAGTGGGTTGTATGTTTGTTGCCTCCAATGTTTGGAGAGGGTTTTGACCTTTGTTGCCTCCAGTGGTTGAAGAGGGTTTTGACCTTTGTTGTCTCAAGTGTTTGGAGAGGGCTTTGAATTTTGTTGTCTCTAGTGTTTGGAGTGAGTTTCTTTATGTGTTCCTCCTAGAGTTGGAGTGGTTTTATCATATTGGTATGCACTTGGGATTCTCTTGGTGATTGGGTTTGTTTGGTATGTTGTCAAGTAGAAGAGTGGCTTCTGTTAGGGGCCAGAGCCCAAAGGAGTAGTGGGAAACCTTTAAAGTGGTTTAATCAATTGATAACTAAATCAATGTACTTAGAAGTTAGGTAGTTTTTTTCACATTAATTAAGATAATTGAGCCTCGCTCATGGACGCAAGGGCTTGTATAGACTTGGGATGAGACCGGAAGGCCTGGAATGGCAAGGTCATCTATCTTCTCCTTACGAGAGGTATTTGATTCCGCATGAGTGAGTATGGGTGCCGGGATTCGATAGAGGCCACCAAGATAACCCATAGTGGGGGCTGGAGTGTAGGAAGATTCCCAGAGGAGATCCCATGTCGAGCTATGTGATGACAATCTTTTTGCAACAACAATAGTTGAGTATTTGGTTTTATATATATGGTCTTCTTATCATACTTGATCTATTTTATTTCTTGAAGCAATGTGACCTTTGTGATGTGTTGGAGTTACTTGTGTTATTCTTGGTTGTATGGTTCATGTGTTTGGTTGTGTCAGTGTTAGTTATCCTATGTCTAGTGGTGGATGGTCTTGTATAGGATTCCTTGTTACTATCTCCTAGCACGGGGGGTGAGCCTTTGGGTATCACATGGTTGGGTGGAATGTGCACCTTAATCCATTGGTTTGTCTTCTTGTTCATGTGGATGAGATTTCCAGTTGGAGAGCTCGTGGGATCTAGTTTCTCTTCTTGTTGTATTCTTTCGGTTATTCTTGTAATTTTATTACCCCTCATTGTATGAGGTGGAAAGATGTAATTTGTAACCTTGTAGTTGGATTTACCTCATTCAAGGAATGAGTGTTATGTCAGAAATAGTAATTCCCATATTACTGGAAACATGTGGTATCTCTTATGCCTTTTTTGTAATTTTATCATGTATGGAATGTATGAGTATTTAATTTGTTAAGCAATTAAATGTTATGTTTTTAATTCATGTTTCTTGTTTGGGTTTTAAGTAATCTCAGTCTCGTAACCTTAGAGGATGTTGGCAATGGATAGTGATCTTGCATGTTATTTGTACTTAAAAAAAGAAAATAGTACGTTTGTGTAGTAAATTGTAACTTGCTCTAGGGTTGCATGGCGGGGCATTACACATGGTATCAGAGCCTAGGTTTAAACAATGGGTACTCTAGGATAATGTGGAACCCATTAAGCTATTAGTTGCATAGGTTATACTCTGGGCACTATGAGCCATGGCGTTGACCTAAGTGCTTTGTTTGTTAGTTTATGTTTTCCCTTTTGGTTTGATCTCACTTGTCTACCCAGAAGTTGTTATGTGGTGTAGGTCCAATGGTGCAAGAAACTAGTGGAAAGGATAGGATCCTCGGTGTAGTGCACAATGCACTAATATCCTTCCTACTAGAAGAATGCATAATGGACAATTGTGTAGTGTGTGAATTTGGTGTGTTGTGTGTGGTGGACCTTAACCATTTTGTTATTATTTCCACATGCATGTCTTGTTGATGAATGTTTTTGTGAGGGTTAGTTAGGCTGCGAGCCTACCAAGAAGTGTGTTTTGATTGGTCTCCTTCTTGATGCATGGCTCTTTCATTGTGTAAAGGGATGTGACCCTTGAGTGGTTCTTGAGTTTGGTTGTAGTGTGTTTGTTGGGTGTGTTCCAAGTGCTTGTTGTGGTGAGATAGTCATAGGACCTCTTGCCTTGAGTGCCTTAGTATGGCATTTTAGAGGGTTGAGTTTTTCAACCTTGACTTAAGTTGTCGAGGAATGATGCCTCCTAGGTCTTGCCTTACCCTTCAGGATTGGAACAATTCCCTTGGTTGAGAGTCTTGCGAGGTTGAGATCGATTACTCCCCTCTATCCTATGTTTCGGGTGAGCATGTTGGACCTTAGCTTGTTGATGGGTTGTAGGTGACATGCGTTGCCTAAAATTACCCTTGCTTGGTTTCTTTGCTCATGTTGTGGGAAGGTCTGTTTGACCTTGAGGGTGCTAAGAATTTCCTTTGGTGTATATTCTCTTCTAGAGTCTTGTTGTTTTTCTTCACCATGCAAGTATCTGATGCATGTTTCCTTGTGCTTTACCTCATTGTCCAAGTGATTTCCTAATTGACCCTATATGGTTTTGGAGTTTCTTTTGCATGTTATATTGTTTTGAAATTATGAAATATGGTAATAGAAAATGAATGATCATGTTGTTCGTTCATAGAGATTTGTGCATACTCTCATACGATTGATGCATTTGTGTGAAAGTGATCGTGTGATAATGAAACCATGATTGCATTCATTCCTATGTTAGAACTGTAAATAACTCTTGTCTTCTCTCTCTTCCCATTGGTTTAACAAAGATGCCTGTCCTTGAGTGTGTGGTGTATTGAAACCCATGGTATGTTGTATCTTATGAGAAAATGCTTATGAATTCATGAAGGTTTTTTTTATTAGATCAAACCTTGGGTAAAGGACCTAAGTCCCCAAGTTGCATTCATAATCATAGAAAATGTATAATATGAATAGAAAATCGGTTTGTAGTAAGTAAAAGTTTAGAGAAAAGGTATTAGTGAAATCATTGCATGTTAATGATAATTGCATAATAGGTGCATC
This sequence comes from Sequoia sempervirens, assembly GCA_007258455.2. Lineage (NCBI taxonomy): Eukaryota > Viridiplantae > Streptophyta > Pinopsida > Cupressales > Cupressaceae > Sequoia > Sequoia sempervirens. The sequence continues at coordinate 16,821 of VDFB02275424.1, forward strand.
TTGCTGGTGAGGCCTATAGTCCCCAACTTTATTGTTAAGTCTTAAGAAATCATGAGAGGTTAAATTATTATACTTGGATTCAAAATGCAAAATGTTAAATGAATGTTGAAGTGATAATGTTGCATACCTTGTCTTGAGTTAACATTGTAATGATATTGCACTATGTTTGGCCTTGTGATGATTCTCGGTGATGTGTATTGGTCCATATGTGTATTATGTATGTTAATCCACGGATATGTGTTTTGGAGATTTGGTTGGTGGTTGCTTCACCATGTTGAATTGTATAGATTGATAGTGTACTTGGTTGGGTTGATTATAGCACGGGTTGCTATTTTTTTTATGTTGAGATATGGAGTGGGTCAGTTTTAGAACCATTGATTATATGTGATTTTATCGAGTTTGTAATATGGGTACTTGCAGGCTCCTCGGAGTAAGCCTGACCCTATGGGGGAGGATGTAATACCCCTCTATTTTTCTTTTTGGCTGGACAGTATTTCCTTGTTTGCTTGGAAGTGCTTTTTGGTTCTCGAGATACTTTATCATGTGTGTGTTATTTGATCGCTATTTATAGAGCAATAGTCTATTTGTGTGATGTGATGTATCTTATCTGATGCTTTATTTGACATGTTTTAATTTTTTGTAATGATGATTAGTTATTGTAACATGTTATTGCATGAGATATTTTTTTATGATGGAACTATCAGTCTATGATGAGTGTATTGGTGAAGGGGATGAGATTGCATCACTCGCTTGCAAGTGCCCTATGATTCCACGATTTCCTCTTCACAGTGTGTTTATTATGTTATATATATGCATGTTCGATATGCTCTTTGTTCACAGGTCGACAAGTACAGGACATCGAATCCACCCAATTTCACATGTTTGAGTGTGTCCATTGACAAATGGTAATCGATTGGGAGATAGTAGCTTCGTTTTCCGTGCCAAGTCATCACCCTAGTCATAGTTTGTCTCATGTCGGGTTTAGCGGTTTTGATTTGGTTCATTCATCCTTGTTTAATTATTTAATTTCATATTTTAAAGGCTATTAGCTGGTGGTATAGTTAAAATGATGATTTAACATATCTAGTTTCAAGGTTGAAATATTATTTATTTTGTTGATTAATTTGATTTAATTAATAAAATATTTTTTTTAGTTTATTGATTAACTAGGTTAATGGTGATAAATTAAATGAAATGGTTGTTTTAGCATTATTGTATATTACGATTCAAAATTAAAATGGAAATGGAAATCATGTTAGATATTCAAGTTAAATGATAATAAAAATAGAAATGTGTTTAAATTTCACTTGTTGGAAATTTTGGATAAAATATATATTCCTTGCAACTTTGGGATTTTGGTTTTATTTGAAAATTTGAAAACGCATGAGATTTGAAATAGAAAGTAAAATTGTTTTAAATGTAAAAGAAATGGAAATTTCCCTAAATTTTGCAATAAATTTAGTGGGTGGGATATTTTAGGGGTTTGACCAAAAAATTTGGGGAAGTTCTATTTTAGCATTTTCCATTTCATATTATTGGAAGTTTCGATTTTTGGTGGAGAGGTTTGGTGTGGCTGAATTTGGAGTTGAAGAGGAGATTGGAATCACCATTGTTGAAGTCTTCAAGCTTGGGGAGAAAACACCAGGTTCATTTTCATTTTGTTTTCCCTTTTTAAAATAATCTTCAAATTTCCTTATGCTGTTTGAAAACTCTTTGAATGCTATTTTGATGCAAAGAAAACCTATGTGAAATGAACTCAAATCTTGCAAACTGTTGTTGGAAAATAGAAAGAAAACCCACAAAAAAGTTCTTCATTTAAAACTAATATTCTAAACTCTTGTTGTATTGCAAAATTTAATTTTGTTATTGCAAAAATTTGTTGTTCACTTGCACAATTTGGCTAGGAATTAAAATCTAGGTATATATTTATAAATATACCTGTCCATATGTATATATGTATAGATATGCACACATAGATATATTTACAAATATATATTGTGTTCTTTTTAATTTTGTTTTCTGGAAAAAAAATCTATTTAAAAAAAAATGTACTCAGGAAAATATAACAGGGGATGCCCTGTTCTTTTGTTTTGTTGGCAGTTTCATTTTTTTTAGAAAACTAGAAATATATTAAAACAAAATTATTTCTTTTGTGTGGAGAGGGGAGGGCCATAGCCTTGCTACCCCCTCCACAGTGCCCATGAAGGGCGCTGCTTCCATAGCGCCCATGGGAGGTGTTGTGTAAGCAATGTTGCTTCCTTCACAGGCAGCGGCACTGCTCACATAGTGCACCCCATCTGAGGGGGTTGTGTGACAAGCGCCTCTCCCTTAAGGAGGGCTACTTTTTGAATGGAGAAAGACTTTAGTATAATTTTTTTTTTTTTTAGTTTTTAAAGGTGGTTTCTTTATATTATTTTTAATATTATATATATATTATATGTGTATATATAATATTATTTTAATATTTAAATAATATTTATTCTATTTAATAATTTATTTATATAAATATATTATATATATATACTTATGTATATATATCATATACATTTAGTGGGTATATATATATAATGTATATATGTATATTTTATATATTTTTAAATAAATTATTTAGTTGAGTTAAATTGGTTTATTTCAATGAGATTTAGATATTTAAATATATATTTAATATATATTTATATCCATGCATAGATAAAATTTAGTGGATTAATTTATTTGAAGTAGAAATAAAGATTGTTTTATTTTAATCAAATGTGGTTATTTAGCAAGATGATTAATTATTTGTTGTAATTGGAAAAATAGAGAGTTATAGTATTAGTCTAAATTCTTCATTTTGTAAATGTAATTTATGTTACCTTGGAGTAGTTACAATTAGTTGTAATTAATTGTACTTTACTATAAGCAATATCTCCTTGTTTGGGTTGGATTTGGGAAATCCTAACCTGAGTTTATTTAATTGCCTGAGATGCTTTCTAAGTAATGTTTTCGTACATTCTAGATGTTGGGAAAAAAGGAAGTAATTGTTTTATTTTAAGAATGATTTATTTTGAAAATAAGAAATGATTGTTATTATTATTAAATTATTATCTGAAAAGAAGAAATGATTTATTGATTTGTTCTGAATAGAAGAAGTAACTGTTTTATTTTATTGTTATTTTAAAACAATTAAGAAATTGAACAGATGGTTTAAGTTTCATCTTTTGTCTGAAAGAGATGTCATTAAGTCAGTTTTATTAAGGCTATAAATTACTGAATGTTAATGAAGGAAGTGGATTTAGGAAATCGAAACATAGATTTGATCCCTAGTTGATTTCCCTTCTTGAATGTATACTTCATTTGTTTTTGCTTTGGGGAATTTGTTTTGAAGGGTTGTTAAGTCTTCCATAAGAGGTTTAACTTTTGGGGTTGCATTATCATGTTAGTCAACCTTTGTTTTTCCTTGGGTAGTGCGTATAGTGGTATCTTGTTGTTTTACCCGGTTTCCACGAACGGGGATGGTTTATGCCTCCTTTGGTTCAGGAGTGGATCATGTGTTTTGTGCCTCCTGTGGAAGGAGTGGGTTGTATGTTTTGTTGGATCCAGTGTTTGGAGAGGGTTTTGACCTTTGTTGCCTCCAGTGGCTGGAGAGCATTTTCACCTTTGTTGTCTCTAGTGTTCAAAGAGGGCTTTGACTTTTGTTGTCTCTAGTATTTGGAGTGAGTTCTTTATGTGTTCCTCTTAGAGTTGGAGTGGTTTTATCGTATTGGTATGCACTTGGAATTCTCTTGGTGATTGGGTTTGTTTGGTATGTTGTCAAGTAGAAGAATGGCTTCTGTTAGGGGCTAGAGCCCAAAGAGGTAAACTGGGAAACCTTCAGAAGTGCTTTAATCAAGTGATAACTAAATCAATGTACTTAGAAGTTAGGTAATTTTTTTCACATTAATTAAGATAATTGAGCCTCGCTCATGGACACAAGGGCTTGTATAGACTTGGGATGAGACGGGAAGACCTGGAATGGAAAGATCATCTATCTTGTCCTTGCGAGAGGTATTTGATTCCGCATGAGTGATTATGGGTGTCAGGATTCGGTAGAGGCCACCAGGATAACCCATAGTGGGGGCCAGAGCCTAGAAAGATTCCCAGAGGAAATCCCATGTCGAGCTATTTGATGACACTCTTTCTATGACAACAGTTGGTATTTGATTTTATGTATATGGTCTTCTTATCATACTCGATCTGTTTTATTTCTTGAAGTAATGTGACCTCTGTCAATAATGTTGGAGTTGTACTTGTGTTATTCTTATGGTTGTATGGTTCATGTGATTGGATGTGTCAGTGTTAGTTATCCTGTGTCTAGTGGTGGATGGTCTTTCCTAGGAATTCCTTGTTACTATCTCCTAGGACAGGGGGTGATCCTTTGGGTATCACATGGTTGGGTGGAACGTGCATCTTAATCTGTTGGGTTGTCTTCTTGTTCGTGTGGATGATATTTCTAGTTGGAGAGCTTGTGGGATCCAGTTTCTTTCATGCTTTATTCTTTTAGTTATTCTTGTAATTTTATTACCCCTAATTGTATCAAGGTGGAAGATGTAATTTGTAACCTTGTTATTGGATTTACCTCATTTGGGGAACGAGTGTTGTAATAAGATAGTAAGTAATATTATTGGAATCATGTGGTACCTTTTATGCCTTCGTTGTAATTTTATCATGTATGGAATGTATGAGTATTTAATTTGTTAATTAATTAAATGTTATGTTTTTATTCATGTTTCTTCTCTAGGTTTTAAGTAATCTCAGTCTCGTAACCTTAGATTTTGTTGGCAATGGATAGTGATCTTGCATGTTATTTGTACTTAAAAAAAAAAGAAGTATGTTTGAATAGTAAATTGCAACTTCCTCTAGGGTTGTGTGGCGGGGCATTACATTTGGACTTATTTTGAAAGATTAAATTTCATTTTATCGGGCAATAAAATAATTACCCATGCAATCACAATTTAAATGCCCAACATTTAAATTTTACCTTTATGTGGAGATATCAATTCTTTTAACTGGGCAATGTAGACCTACATACCTACATATTATATTTTAACTATTTCCCACATATCTTTTTCTCCATATAACATTTATCAAATAGTAACATTATGTCATTGGCTGCACCATCTCATTCACTCAAACTTTGCAAGCATTTAACGCTCACCATCGCACATCTCCAACTCAAAAAGAAAATGAAGATAACGAAAAGTGATGCAAGATAAAGAATGAAGCATCGCATATCATGGATGTTATGATGAAAATGAATAAAAAATTAGTTATGGGTGAAATTAGAGAGTGCACCATCGCTAATCACTAATTCAACATGGAAAAGAAGATACAAACAAAGATACACGATATCATGTCCTATAGCTTCTTGATGAAACTTGGAGGCATCCAACATTTTTTCAGAGTAGTCAACAAGAACCTATATCCTCCTTGATTTCTCCCAGCTTTTAAGATGACAGAGAACAAATTGCAGCTTCCTGTTCAAAATTTATCATTACTAGGTCCTTTTTCTTGATGCAAGGGCATTTTTTATTGTTGTAGAAACTCACAAAATGGCTAGAACAACAATGAAAGTGTTCCCAACACATGTGGATAAGTCTAGGCATCATTTCGAAGGTGAAAAACATCATTTGCAGCACATATATAGCTTCAAAAATATACATTAGAGCAAAAAATGTTATTACATTCACTAGTTGTAGAAAGCCCTCTTTGTTCCTCTATTTTTACTCATGAACTCACCTTCACATTTAATTCCCCAGCATAAAAATTTCCCCCAAATATTTCTATCAGAAAACACACACGGGCTCAATACCACTTATTCCAATGTTTCCCAAGTTTCCATTGCACATCTCTAATTTAGTAAGAAAATGGAGACAATTATTGGTGATGAGCGATATAAATCTCAAAGCATGCTCTATCACCATGTAAAAATGGAAAGAGTCTTCAAATCCATGATGGGCGATGAGAGAACATAGTATCGCTCCATTGCTAATTTGATGGGGAAAAGAGACTGCAAACCAGGATGGGTGATGAGTTTTTGTGAAGTAGTGAAAGCTGTATTTTGACCAATCAGAAGCAAGAATTAAACTTGCTTTGATAGAAAACATTTGGAAATGTATTCTAGTTTTTCCCTAAATGTATTTTTCACATTTGCACAACATTTAAAATATTTTAAATATTTTAAACATTTGTGTTTGAAATATTAGATAAAATGCAAATTTCAACTACACCTGTAGGCCAAATGGAGAAATTTGACTATGCACAAAAAGTGACCCCTGGAGCCAAGATTTTTTGCATGCAACCATAATCAATTATTTAAAACATGGGTTTTAAATAAAAAATTTCCTAACCATAAAAGATCAAGTACCTCTGTAAATTGGCCACTGGGATGTGTTCGCCACACTGAAAATGCATCAAAATCACGCATCATATGACCTTAGTGTTTTATGAAAATGGAGCTAGAGATGTTTTATACCAAAACAAGAAATGGGTTTCCTTTAGAATTTTCAAATCTAAAACTTTCTGAAACACCAATTTTTGCCCTGTCGCAGTTAGCAAAGCATTAATTAACCCATCAAAACTCATCCGGAAGGCACAAAACTTCATGGGTGTGTAAAAATTTGAACCAAAAATTCAATGCAATAAACATCTTGTAAAAATTCATCCTGAAGTTCAAGATATTAAATTCCAAAGTGGCTCACTTAGACTTTTTGCAACTGCACCTATCAAAGACCAATTCAAGCACACCAAGTCACCTCCTTGAAAAATCATCAAATCACCTCTTGGGAAAATACCACTGAACACACTAAATCATTTAGGTTCATTGATCATGTGTCCAAGAGGGATTTCCTTCAATCCACATTCTTCACTAGATATTAGGGGTCAAAGATGACCTTCATGAAACATTCTGGAAATGCAAATGTATAAACATAACAAACTGCATTTGCTTTTGACCTAGTAAAAATATCAAATCTGATCTTGAGACTCTAAAACTAGACCAAGGAGCATATGAATATGATAGGAATGCAGAGGACCAATCCATTTTCCATGAAATATTAGTCTGAATAGGAGGCCACTTCACGGGACTGAGAGTTTGCAAATAGCAAAACAGTCTAGAACCCTCCAACTTTGCTCTTTAAAACCTTTTCAAAACTCATAACATGAAGCTAAAATTGAGCAATCATGTTCACATATGAAAAATGAGCACATCCACCAAGGGATTTGGCATGAAAGTAACCTGGCTTCGAATTATGACCCTCGAAAGTAGGTCACTTGGGTAGATTTTTTAGGGACATTTTTGAGTGTGCAAGGAAAATTTTTCATCATGGGCATGTAAAATTTTGTGAAATTTTATATAGTCCCAACACAACACACCAACATATATGGATAATAATATTTAACACACATTAATGAAGGCTGAAATCAATAAACTAGGGTTTACTGCTCTGTGGTAAAATGTGAATGTTTTAGCTTCTAAAATTCCTTCCTTAACTATAATTCATAGATTTAGCAAGAAAGAGTCAAATATGTCAAGATGAAATTATTAGAAATGTGAATAGATGTATTTAAGTTAGGTTATATTTGAAATAACTTATTCTCACCTCTATCCACATTGTGTTTTTTTAATTTACAATTCACAAGGTACCACAACCATTAGTTTTTAACTATGTATATGTAAGTGTGTAATTGAGATAGAGAAAACACCATTGTTGTTGTGAAATATAGAAAAATGGATCTTGGGCCCTTAATGCAAAGATCCTAGGATTCAATGGTTATTTTTTCTCAATTTTATTAAAATGTAGATCACAAGGTGAAATAATTGACTTGTACCCTTGAAGGTGAGCCAATCGGAATCAAATATACATGTATTAGGGGATTAGAATTAATTAGAAATATTTTAGAATTATTAACTTAATGATATTATATACCCTAATATTAAAAATGATAGATCTCAAAGATAGGCTAACAAAAACAATAGTCTACAAGTGGATCTGGGAAGTGTAGAGGACACCAAACCTACTCAAAAGGGTTGGTTTTGAGGTGTCTATAGGGACTTATTCACCCATGGGAAAATCAGTCTTTGTATAGGGGTCTAGATCAACGTTTGGGATCCTTTGGTACAAGATATAGCATTTCATTTGACACACATCCCACTGTCAGAGTGATGAAAATAAATTTTGCAACTTAGTTTCTGTGACTTGACAACAATGATTACTACTTATGCAACAATGCAAAATTCCTTCTTCAAGATCTTTCCACTTGTTCTTTAACTTATTATCTACACATACACAAAGAGGGAAAAATATTTTTCTTTGTATGCGGGTTTGCCTTTGTCAAACCCCAATTTGTTAATCAAACCTTGATGGAAACAAAATGAAAAAGGAAGGAAATGATGAATGAACAATGCTTTCTACAACTCATCAACCCTTCAATGGCTTGCCTTAGAAGACTAAAGTCAAATATATCTCTCCAAATAACTTCATCTTGCTTTGCTTGATGGATTTAGATACTTGAAATGCTTGGATGCTTTAGGAGTAACAATGCATATTAACCTTCACAAGATCACATGAACATACATAAAATTGAGTATGATGTTAGGATCATGATTGCTACAACAAATGAAATATAAATTTTCTCTTTAATGCTCTTGAAATAAATATTTTCTCTTGAATGTTCACCCCTTTCTATAGTATTTGAAAATGACAAGAAGACTATATTTATAGGTTTTTATCTAATTTCCTAAAAAAATAGATTTCAAAAGACGACACTTACAATTTGAATTTGAATCATTAAAATAATACCAAAAATATATTTTAAAATGGGTTTTTGCACTTAAAGGGGACTCATTCACCCATGGATTAATGGATCTTGGCATATAATTCTAGGACACACATATTCCATTGTGATTTAATT
>VDFB02275425.1:0-35988 GCA_007258455.2 Sequoia sempervirens
TTTATTTTAGATTTGGTTTTTTTCTTGTAAGTATAATATAATGTAAGAAACATATATAATAGTTTTTTACATAAATATGATTATATTAATATATATTGTAAAATTATATATTTATAAATTTAGATTTTTTTTTCTTTCTCTAATATATTTATATATCAGATTTATTACAATATATTATATATAATATTATGATATTATAATATAATATAATAATATAATATATTAAAATATATACTTAAAGAAAAAATATGTTATATTTAAAATAAAAATTATATATTAATATAATTATATTTATATAAAATATATTTTATAATTATATAATTTATAATATTATTATACTTAAAGAAAAATATATATTACACTTAAAATAAAAATTATATGTTAGAATTACATTTATAAGTGTTTCCTTGCAAAAACATACAAACTTAAAAATAAATATAAAATCATTTAAAAGGAGTATATGGGCACATAAAACAAAAAATCGGAGAAATACCTGCAGCACACGGTTAAATGCGCACGGCTGTCAGGGTATGTAGAGGCATGGCATCCAATGCCCCCATGCTGTTTTGGGGGCTGGATAGCCTTTTTGCCTGTGATAAGGCCTTAAGCCCAGCCATGTGTGGGAGCAATGGGGAGTCTGCTGACCATCTCCTTCTTCAATGCGAGATGGCGCAAAAATGTTGGTCGTACTTCTGCGCAAAATTAAACTGGTATTCGCCCCTTCCAAACAGCTTGTTGGATCTTTTCAAAGCCTGGCCGATAATGGGTAAGGAGTCAGCTTTGGCCGAATTATGGGAAGAAGTCCCAGCCATGGTTACTTGGCAACTCTGGGGGGAGAGAAACACAAGAATCTTCAATGATAAAGAAGCCAGGATGGAAGTCATACTAGAAAAAATTGAACATGGGATTTGTGAACACTTTAATGCGTCAGCCCAGGGTAAGTCGTATAAATTTGTTACTGTTTGCGATCGGAAAATGCTTCAGAATTGGCCTTTAATTGCTGCTCCAAAGGGTTGTCTAATGAGAGATATAAAGAGCAGGGGAAAACCCAAATGGGTCCTGCCTCCTCGGGGAAGATTAAAAATCAATTTCGACGGGGCCTCGAAGGGCAAGCCGGGGCCCTCCGGTGCTGGTTTCGTCATTAGAAATGAAACGGACAGTTTATTATGGGCAACATCTATAAAATTACCAAGGGGCACAAACACTGAGGCAGAATGCTCGGCCCTGTATGAGGGCTTGAAATTTTGCGTAGATAATCAGATGGGGCACTTGGATATTGAAGGCGACTCGCAGGTAGTTGTAAGGGCGGTTGCCTCTAAGCAGGCCACGAACTGGAGATTACAGTCGTGGGTACTCAAGATCACTGCGTTGCTAGATCAATTGGTAGATTTCAAACTAATGCACGTCTATAGGGAGGCGAACGGGGTGGAAGATATCCTCTCCAAATTGGCCATTGATAAAAAAATGGAAATGATCTACTCAAATGTTTCGCAGAGTTGGTGGAGCCCCGTTTAAGACATTAATTTAAGACAAAATATTAATTTTGTCTTAAATTACTAATTGTCTTAAATTAAGACAATAAAAAAAAGTCTTTTTTAAAATATATTTTTTATTTCCCTCCCAATTTTCCTTTTCCTCCAACATTGACATTACCTCTAATCAAAATATCTGCAGTTGTTAATTTCACTTCCCTTTCAGAACAGAGAACAAACCAGGGGAAAGGAACGAGAAACAAAGAGGAACAAGGGCACGAGAAACAGAGAGGAACAAAGGCACAAGAAACAGAGGCACATCACAGCTGGCTTTTTCATCAGAAACGACAAGGGGTTTTGAATTAGGGTTTTTATTGGGGTTTATATTCAATGGCACGAGAAACAGAGAGGGACAAAGGCACTAGAAACAGAGGCCTAGATGCTCCTCAATGGGATATGGAGCAATGGCAGAGTTGGGTCCCTTTCGAGTTAAAGCAGATGGAAAGACACTCAACAAGAATCCCTACGCCTGGAATAATGGTGCCCACAAAATATCCAAAGCCTTTGTCATTTCATCATACATTGTCTGCATAATTTGAAGTTTTTTCTTTCTTCTTTTCTAATGGGATTCATTTTTGCAGCAGCAAATTTGTTGTTTTTGGAGTCTCCGACTGGTGTGGGCTTTTCCTTCTCTAACAAAATATCCGATTATAAGCGCACTGGTGAAGCACAAACTGGGAAACTTCTAGGTTACATGCAATCCTATGTATTTTATGTTTGCTAGTTTATTTTACTGTACATGTCAGAACGACTAGTGCATGCCCGGTGATCTTGATTTTGTTTCTGTTTTGCAGCCAAAGATTCATGTGCATTCCTGGTGAATTGGTTTGACAGGTTTCCACAGTATAAAAACTGTGATTTCTACTTAGCAAGTGAAAGCTATGCAGGTAAGGATTCAAAATCTTCAGGCATGCTCTCATGGTGTTGCTTAATTGATTTTTATTGTCTATATATATATCTTCAGGCATGCTCTCATGGTGCTGTTTAATTGATTTTTTATACAGTGGTAGGAGTCAAATAGGATAGCAGTTCAGAACAAAACAGAAATTAACACATATCCTTATGGGACAAGAACAACAATAATATTAAAAAAAGTTGGTCTCAATTTACCCTATTCATCAGCAGAACTTAAGAGTCCTATATGAACAAAACAAAAATTAATACATGTTACTATTCCACATGAACATTAATGTTCTAAATCTAAATATACATAGCAGATTAAATTATCATTTAATTGCAATAAATATATAAACTTTGTTTCATTTATAAAATAAATTTATATAATAAATTAGGACAGCAGGTTGGAACAAAACAAAGATTAACAAATCTTACATGAATATTAATACTTTAAAAAGAAGACAGATCCTAATTTACATCAATAGAATCTAAATAAACTTACTTAACAGATCCCAATTCACTTCATACATCAACATAATCTGCTGTTTTAGTGATTTCCACCTTAAAATTCACTCCTGGTACCACCATATAGTTGATTGCTAGTGATTTGAAAAAGGCTTGAAAGCAATTTAGCATTTGATGTTGATTGACAAAAGTTTTCAGTCAATTTCTGCCATTGAAGAAAGGTGTTCAAATATGTTTTCCATATATTGTAGACTATCCAACTACCACCACATTAGATAAGATTGTCATATAGCCTATTTTACCCAACCATCATTATTTACTAGGGTTTACACCAACTGAAATATCATTTCCACACTGCATTTACACATATTTTAAGGGTTTTTGCATGCCAAACACTTGTACAATCTACTGTACACATTTTTCAACCTACATTTACACATTTTTTAAGGGTTTCTGCATACCACACTTGTATAGTATATGGTAAGTGTATATATTGATTAATTGATTGTAGGTCTTTGCTAGTGTTGATCTAGGGTTTGTAACTACTTAAATTGAGTTGTTTCTAGTAGCTTTTGAGTTGTCATTTCGCATAGAAGTAAAATCTCTATGTATAAATGAAATATGAAGTTTGTAAAGATTATTGGGGATTTGAAAACTCTCTCATCCTCCACAAACTCCAATATCATAGTTTGACATAGATTAGCAAATTTGGAATATTTTGATATTAAATCATACAATATTTCACTTTGACTTGAGTTTTCCCAAATCTCTGTTTATAACTCCACATTTGTTAGATCCTTCTGGTTCTCTTTATTGTCATCTTTATCTTTCATCCTCCAGAAATGTGAGCATAGTAGTATGTTATTCTACATTATGGAAGGTAACTATCACTTAAAATCTCTTTACTAATCTATCTTTGCATTAATCATACTTTGCACTTTCAAAACTTGATGTGGAAGTCATCAAATAAGCATTGGTTTACCCTTCCTCTACTGCTTTGTATGGTGTTACCATGCTCACATAGTCTCCATGACTGCCCTTATTGTGGCCCAGTTATCCATGACTACCTTCATGATGCATTTTATATGTTCCAGACCTACACTAGGTCTGTCTTAGTTCATCATTGTTGTCCTTTCCTTCTCAATTGCTATGTAAGCGCCTTGTAGAACTATCTTATCCATGCTCCTAGAGAATATAAGTCATCGACTTTATATTTTGATTGTTCTAGAGTAAAAATGGCTACCTTCTCATAGACTCTCATTCAAGCCATCATACATCTATAAACATTGTGCTTCTTCATGCTGTCAAGATACAGTAGAAACCTTATCGTTGTCATATATGGAGTGTTGTCTTCATGATGACTATGATCTCTCTTTTTACTTATCCACTGTTATTTGAAGATTACTTTCACTACCATGTACCTCTATCACTATCAACTTCACTATGAGGGTTGTCATGTGCGATTTGACAAGGATTCACTGTGGTTTGAAAGCCTTATGGACTGTCCTCATGACTTTTTCATATATCCTTTGAAGACTGTTTCCTAAGGGACTGTCATATGTATAAGCTGCCAACCTGCATAGACCAAAGGCACTTTCATGGAGAACATACTACAATGCTACCTCTGGATCACTGAGCAACAAAACCTTTATCATATTCTACACATCTTCTCTCACTATATTTTGCTTACAACATGTCTTGTCATGCTATCCTTAAACTCTCCCATAATTTGACACAAGGTCCTCATATATGTTAACTATCTTTTGTCACTTGATAAGAATTTACTTGTCATGATTGTCCTCTTTGATGTCATTGAATACCAAACTGTTAACTGTACTTCTCTACACTGTTATGTATTCTACAGGGCTTTGACTAGTTTGTATTCTCATTGCTATCTCCACCACTTGATAGTCCTAATGGGCATTCCACAGGTCTAATTTTGTTCATTCATGGATTCTTTACTAACTTTAACTCACTTACATGACTCATTGAAAACCATTCAAATAATGTGGTGACAGTCATTTGTTGATTTCTCCATCACTATATCTAATGACACTGTCAACTGTCATGCTAAATTATTGTTTGTCTTCCTTTATAGTGGCTTAGGGTTTCATGTCTATGAGTCTATCCACCATTATTTGTAGCTTCACTTTGTAGCACGCTAAACTGTGCTTCATCAACTACTTAGGTCCATACACTATGATGACAATAGAAAATATTGGATATAGGTTCACTGTTTTGAGTATATACTTGGAAAAAATTCATTAAATTCATTCACCCATACAATCCCTTTATCCTTCCATCACAAGAGTCCATATTGTTAAGCGATCTCCCTTGCCATTACAATAATTGTCACTGTATTTCTCTCTACAAGCTTTGTGGACTGTCATGGTACAATCATTTTGTTGATTGTCTTTTACACACTCTCTCACACCTTACTCATTCATGCTCATGGGTCTGGTGACCTTTAGTGCCTCAACAGTCTTCATATAATAGAGACTATTCTCCTGCAGATCTAACCATCATTCACACCTCATGAAGTTTGAATGCTCCATATGTCTCTAGTAGACTCAAGGATGGTTTGACAGTTTAGTATGCAATTTGGTTTCATGCACCTAAACCCTTGCTAAGAGTAAGATTTCTCATGACAGGTCTATTGACTGCAATTTGTAATTTCACACTATAGTCTTCATAGATTATAGTTTCAAATGCCCCCTTCTTCATAGATTATAGTTTCAAATGCCCCCTATAGACTGTCATACATTATTCATGCAAGGTCACCTAAAGACATAGAGACCATTGTCATATGTAAACAACTCTGTCATGCATTGGACTGTAGTCTCCTCACTGTCATTTCAATGGACCTCTCCACTCTTTTCTTTTGCCATAGTGCATAAAGTCCTATTATCATAACCACAACATCCAAGAAAAATTCTCCAAAAGTTATTTCGATAATTGCCCCTAAACTTAAGACCTCTGCTAGATTATTCAGCCCATGCAATCAGTCAACCAAGCAATTTGGTCACTTATAAATAGGGCCTATGAGTATTTAACCTAGCTTGAAATTCAATTTTTATTTTTTTTTACCAATGATATATGGGGTTTCTATAAAGAAAAATGGACCAAATTCCACTGGAGGTTTATAGAATTGTTTTCTTAGATTGAAACCAATCTAAGTAACCTTTGATTGAGTAAATAACTTAGCATCCATAGAGAAAACTACACTGATATAATCAGATAGTTAGTGCTATCAAAATGGAAGCAACAAAGATGTGCTGCATCTACACCCAGCTTGGTCTTAAGACTATCCTCCAAGCTTTTGAATCTCTATGTGTCTTTCAGATCTGAAAATGAAGGGAGCCCTAAATTTCAATACACCCTCATAAGGTTTTTGACACTTGCATGTTCTAGGATTGGGCTTCAAGTTTCCAGAGCATTTTATGTCCCCAACTTTCATGTAAACGTGATTTTTCTGATCTTCTTCAATCATTTATGTTGTCTTCTTAATTGTTGATCATCTAATAGTTTCCTTTTGATTCATTTTCTTCCAGTAATAACTTGTAATTATCAGAATAATACTTTTTGTTCTACCAGAAACTAAATTGTCCTGAATGTAGAGATTGGCAGATTCTATTTTCTGAATTGTTACAGGCATTATATTAACAAATTTACATTATTATGGTGCACACCAGCCTTTTATTGATACTTTTGACTCAATAATTTAGGATCATCTATGAAACAACACATATTTATCCAAATGTATTAATGTAATTGCTTCCTTTTAATTCATTTTCTATTATATAGGTAATCATTTGTAAACTTACCAGAATGGTTCTCTGCTTTTCTTGAAACTAGTATTGTTCTAAATTCTAAGGACATACTGGTTAAAATTTTCTGAATCATATTCCATTATTTTTTGGAGTCAACATTTCATTATTATATTAGGATGAAAATAGGTGCTACAATTTCCTCCATACACCATGCTTTGGCATGCAAGCTCATTTCTATAAAATCAGTGGCAGTTGATTTATTGCTTTTATTGTTCCAAGAGTTCAGAATATGCTTGAAAGTTAGGACCCTGATGCCTGTTTCTTCATTCCATTTAGGAACATACTTCTGGTCTAGCAAGGTTTTCCTTTGTAATTCAAAATTTCTAAGCATTTGCTCTCTATATCGATATTTGTTATGCTACCATTTCATGTATAATTAATTCAAAAAATTCATGCTTTGCAACCTAAGAGTTTGTGAGTAATGGCTCTCTTTTTTCTAATATTTTAGTGGCCATCACATAGCATGTTGTGCATTTTTTTTAATAACTAGAGTTTCTGTTGCATACTGATGTACATATTATATATTAAATTTTTGTAGTGGAGTGCAAAAACTGACAAGACATGAATTTCTTGAACTACTCAGGTTTTACAAACTTAACCTCCCTTTGTTTTAAAAGAAGTAATGCAATAACTCCAGCTAGCTTGCATGCTTTAGCGGGCCTTGTGAAACTAAAAACCTTGGATTTGGAGAGGTGTACACAGATTCATGGTGGACTGGTGCATCTAAAAGGTGAGTTATGTTGTATTTGTTCTTTGGATAAAATTTAATAGTTGTGGATATTATTTTAATTGAACCATAGTTATCAGATCCTGTCTTATACAATATATGGATGTAATTTGCATTGGCTATCTAAATTGTTTGAGCAATTGATATTTTGATTTTCTTTCTAAATATTCAACAGACATGGTTAACAGATTTTGAATAGGGCAAATCATTTAATCATAGTGAAAGCTTTATATGTACATAAGATGCCAAAATCCATGGTAGATGTTTATGTACTATACATGCCAATTGACATTATCAAACAATACTTGGGAGTTGTGAAATCACTAAATTCATATACATTGAAACAACCCTGATTAAAACACATAGTAAATAGGCATACAAAGGATTCTAACAACAAAAATTAAAAACATAAATATATTATGATTTCATTTGTTTTTTCTTTTATTTTGTAAATACAAACATACAATAGAAATAACTGCTAACTTCAGACAACTTACTTAGAGTCTATTGTTGTCTAATCATGTGGGATTGATCGTGGATAAGAAAAGAATAGAATATATAGATTAGAATGCTTTTTTTTAGCTCTTAGGACTTATTGGAAGAAGAGAATAACTAAACAAAATGATTTTTCCCATGATCTTTTATGTTCCTTACATCAATTATTGCAAGCAACTTGCCTAGTTTTCATTCAGAAGAAAAAATTTGCCTGTTTTTATGCAATACACTGTTCATTGCCTACTTTATATATATAATGCAGATAGTGTTTCATGTACAATACATTTTGTGAAGTCTAATTGCTCGTATAAGAGAAAAGTTTAAAGTACTTTCTATAGTTTAAGGATTTTCCTTAAACTACTCCCCTCCAAAAGAGGACATTGTTATTCAAAGTAATGCACCTGGTGACATCTACATACTGGTATTAGTGAAAGTGGTAAGTAGATCATTTATAACTCTAAATTTGTTAGAACCTTGTGGTTCTCTTTATTGCCATCTTTATCTACTTTACAAGTTAGCATGCATAATTAGACAATCCAAAAACTCTACTCAAACTGATTTATGTTTGTTTTGTTTTGTAGGATGAGATTGCTTCTAGGAATGGAAATGAAGAGGTAACATTAATCAACTCATGTTTCATATTTCCTAATTATTTCATTATATTGTGGTGTGACTGTGAATACACAAGCAATTCAGTTATGAGAATGGTGAATCTAAATAAGAACCTTCAAATTTGTCACATTTGTTTTCATGTCTGTTCTATCACCAACTAGTTTATGATTGGGATAATTAGTAATCCCATAGCACAAAATATTAGAACCTCAACAATTTTGAACATTATTCTAGCACCACAAATGGTTGTATTTTCTTCTATGGGTCCGAACATTATCACTCCAGACATCATCAAGGTTAGTTACTGTGATCATCACTTCCAGATCATGAGATTCATTCTAAATTGTAGTCCATATTCAAACTCCTCAAATTCAAGCTCCTTGTCCTTCCTCTCTTCTTGTTGTTTCTTACACAGGATTTCACAGGACTCATTGATCTCATCAATGGTGGACTGAATCTCAGATTTATAAGTTTCAAAAATCTACCTTAGGGTTTCAAATCTACTTCTTAGTAGTTCCTAGGTGCGAGCGGCCCTTAGGTCCAACTCCCTAGTTAAATTAGAAAAAAAAACTAAGAACTCCATGTCTGTGCTATACCTTATGATGTCATAGTTAGCAAAATCTAAAAGACAACCATCTAAACTACAAATGTTGCAAAGCATGTTGAAGGACTAAACAACTAGAAAAATAGACCAAAATATTACATTACCCATTGGTGTGAATGGGGGTGTAGACTATCATTACATTGCACTTCATTTACTTTTTGCATAACATGTTCCTTAAATGTGCCTTTGATTTGATTAAACATGGATTTTATAAGAATAACACTTCCTCTTATGAGTTTGATTTTGATTACAACTATGAGGAATATTGTGTAGACCAAAATATTACATTACCCATTGGTGTGAATGAAGGTGTAGACAATCATAACACACATACTTGTTCTTTGGTCAATGCTTGACCTATCTGTTACCATGTTGCACAAGGATGAAGTCTAGAAAAGACAAATTTGAGATTATGAAATCTATATTTGGGGTTGATTGTGGAAAGTTTTCAAGTTGTGGATGTAAATCCACTAGCCAACTATAATGAGTTTCTCTTTTATGATATGCCAAATAGCTTATGACTATGGGTCTATCATGCTATGTTATGAATAATTCTATGTATTCTTTTATTTTTTGTATTTTAGAGGTATCTACACTTATGCTTATGCACCTACAAGTAGAAATGTTGCAGTACATTGTCACACTTGTCATGAAATAGGTTACTAGTATTTTCTTGCGGATTTGTAAACATGTTGTAAGTTAGAATTAAACTTATTTTCTAAATTTAAGGTATGATTTATAAATATTACATTTTGGTATTATTTTAGTAAACATCTTTTTTATAGTTAAATTGTGGTTTATTTTCTCTCATAACTTTTATCTTAAAAATCACACGTATGACTTCTATCATAAATCTTGAGCTTGAATTACTAGATTTGGATTTGTGGGCAACAAGGTTGGTTAAACAAAGGAAACAAAATATATGGATGGTGAAGGTTTAACCAGCCTCTTTTCTTCCTTAGAATGATGCTGAGATGTCTGAATTTTGAAGTGGTGAGGAGACTTATTTATTTGCATTTTTTTGAGTTTTCTTTCCTTGACTGCAAATAAAAATGTAATATGTAACTTTGGTCCATAATAGACCAAGCTCCTAGACTCTATTTTAACATCGTAGTTTTGACTCATCATCGTGTAGCTTATATGTGAGAAACTGGTGTTATTTTACTTCTAATTGAAGGTTCTTGATTGTCAAATTCATTAATTGAGAAAACTACTGTTCATTTCCAGAAAAAACATGTTGTGTATAATCTCTCATATTAGGCTAAATGGATTGTAGAGGGAAGAATTATATTTCATATTTTCCTTTAGTCTACAATCCAACATCTTCATCTCCTTTGCGTTATTTTGTCATGATATTAGTCTAAATTTCTCTCTTGCTGTGGTAATTTCTCTTCACATTATATTAGAATGGGAGAAGGTTGGGTGTCATTTATTATTGTTGGATAGGAAGTGGTCTTGATTTACTAATTAATGTTGTGCAAAGGTTGCTAGGTGCTTAGGTTTGGCTATTAATCTCTTCTTGTAGATAAGAAGATTGTCGATAGTTGGAAAAAAGTGCAAGGTAATTCAATGTTTGATTTGGGTGTGGGATGACCTAATCTTTTGAGGTTGTCAAAGTTTGATGAACTCGTATAAGGATTCATGATAATATGTTTTGATATGTTGTTAAGACTACAAATTTCTTAGTCAGATGTAATGTACAAGACATTCATTGCAGAAGCTGTATTGTCATTTTGTGAATATCTTTATGATGATCAAGTTATGAATAAATTTACCTATTTGATTTAGATAGGAATTTTTATTGAAATTTAAAATATCGTTTTCTACAAGAATTCAGTGAAATATATGAAGCTGGAGAAAATTTGGAACTGGCTTTGGAATAGTTTGAGCGAGTTGCAGAGCTCTATCATGGTGGAGAAGTTACTAGTACAACTAACTAGTGCCAACTTAAAGTTGCACAATTTGCAGCCCAACTTGAGCAGTAAGTTAATATGAAAGAAAATATTTGTAAAAGTCTTTTAGGATCACATATTTTCACTTTTGGGCTATCAAATGACCACAGTGTAGTGGCTACATATAATTGGATATTTTTTTGGGGTTTGATTTGTAGATTTATTATTTTCAGTTCATGTGTAGAGACTTGTGGATTTGTGGTTCTTTAAATGAATAATGTAAATGGATTTACTTGTTAAATCTAATATTGTTTTCTTGTAGGAAAATTTTGCTTTCACCCTATTGATTATCTTAAAGGAAGAATTCAACTCTTTAAAATTGTATCAAAATCATGAAAGGTTGTGCTATGCTAAAAGACGATTTGGAAATCCTATCATTCATCAATAACAAAGTACATGATTTAGTGGATTGTTACAATGAAAGGTTATCAACCTTTGAGAGGACCAGGCACAGGCATGCAAGGAGAAGAAAGTTCCCACTTTGGAACAAAATTGTCCAGTCTAGAAAATTTAGTCAACTCTTTGTCAAACTACCTTGCCATGCTCGAAAGAGTTATGCCGATAGTTGAGTATATTCCATTGGGTTTTAGGAAAATATTAACATTTTCTCTTTCTTAGAAATGAATCATTTTCTCACGCCATGTTATGATGTATGTATTGCTCATGATTGTATGAACAGTTTTATAAACTATAAATAAAAAAAATAGTTATTGGCATTAACTTTATGAATTCAGATTATGATGCATTATTTTCATTGTTTTTTTATGAACATTATGCTTTGCGTATTCATCAACTGTTCATTACTCGCAGCTTCAAAATCATTGATAATCTGTCATAATTTTCCATCGCATTTGGAAAAATAAAAATAAAAACTCCAACCAATAGGAGGACGATGAGAATTTGAAAACATTCAATGTTGAAAACCACACTAAAACAATATTTAAAATAAATTGTTTACTTTTTTAATACATTTTTACATTATTGTCTAGAGAGACAATTTTTAGAGACTATATGTTTTTAATCCCAACTATTGTCTTTAAAGAGACAAAAGTCAAATTGTATCTAAAGAGACAAAAATACTTCTATTTCATATTGTCTTTATAGAGACAATTTTTAAAACAAAATTTTAAGACACTCGCTTAAAGATAATACTTGAGACAATACACAATTTTTTTTGTTGTCTCTAGGAAAATTCATTGCCAACAATTCACCAATGGAAAATTCATCACCAACAATTCACCGTGGAAAAATTCATACAAATTCATCGTAAGGAAAATTCAACAAATTCACAGATTATTCCTGACGAAATTGGAAAATTAACCGCCATGTTTTTTAATATATCTCAAATAAAAATATTTTAAAAATAAAAATTACTATGAGACCAAATCTAACACAAACTTTTCAATATTTTTTTTACAAAGAAAATTTAATTTATGATAATAAAAATTAAGCATTAACTTTAGAGAATTTGATTGATGATAATAAAAATAAAAATATTTTTCAATAATTCAAATGAAAATAAAAATTACTATGAACCAAATCTAACACAAACTTTCAATTTTTTTTACAAAAGAATAATTTAATTTATGATAATAAAAAATTAATCGCATTAACTTTAGAGAATTTGATTGATGATAATAAAAATAAAAATATTTTTCAATAATGCAAATGAAAATAAAAATTAATATGAACCAAAAAAATAAAAAAATCAAATTTCACAAAATATATATTAAAAACTTTAATGATGTAGGTGAAATTTTTTTTTTTTTAAATTCAAAGTTTAAAATATATATTAAAAACATTAAAGCTTAATTTTGAATTTTCCCACGGTGAATTGTGGCGAAATTTTCCATCGTGAATTGTTAGCAATGAATTTGCCGATATGCCTTTTTTGTCTCAAGTTAACACAATTTACTCAAAATTGTCTTAAATATTGTCTAACAGAACATCCGCCCTTCCAGTCAAGATGCTGTAGTCACCTGTAATGTACTAGCGCTAGCAGAGGGCTAATCTCGAGTCAGCGGGCAGGGCTGCGTGCGTAATAATATTGCCAGTCTCTTCAAGATGCTTTTTCGGTGGACTCATCCAAGTCGGTGTCACCTGAAGCTTGTGTCTCCCGGCAATGTACTAGCGCTCCTCTCTTTAGATTGGATTCAGGTTGTATCTTTTAGCTAAAGGCAACAAAAGGTAATCTCCATTCAACCAGGAGTAAGGCGGCAGCGGGCCTTTTGGCTGATGTACGTGTGGAGGCAGTAAACGTGACTACCATTGCCTGTGAAGTTTGGCCAAAGTTAGGCCTCGGGTGGCGGATCTGAAGATAAAGCTATGGCGGAGGCTGTCAGGACAATTGCACCGACGAAAGTCTTGTCTGGCTTTCTAGAACATGCATTTGCCAATAAGAAGCTTGTCTGATAGGTTGTTCAGCGAGGTTTGGCACTGGGTTGGTCAGTGATTGTCAAGCATATAATTTTCCCATTGTATTCCGAGATGTAAAACTTTTTTCTGAAAAAGTGAATTGAGTGCTACCCTCACATGGTAGCGATTTCCAAAAAAAAAATAAAAAAATTAGATATTTTAAAATTCAACATAAAATAACATATTATATATTTTTACACCATGTTAATATTCTATGTTTAAATACTTCAATTTTTTATTTCAACTATGACAAACTTTGATTTTCCACTACTACATTGAGGGGCTTTTTAAGACGATAATTTAAGACAAAATACTAATTTTGTCTTAAATATATTTAAGTTATATTTATTTATTTATTTTGTCTTAACTTAAGACAATAGAAATTAAATATATTTAAGTTTTTTTTTATTTTACATTGTCTCAAATTAAGACAATAGAAATTAAATATATTTAAGTTTTATTTTTTATTTTACATTGTCTCAAATTAAGACAATAGAAATGAAATATATTTAAGTTTTATTTTTTATTTTACATTGTCTCTCACTATTTTTTTTCTTTTGTCGTTCTTAGTAAAAAAAAAACGTAAGAAACACTCATTGCAAAGCCTACAGCTGTTCGATTTTGCCTTCCAAGAAATAAATAAATTTATTTATTTGGTATTTAGTGATAAAGAGAATTAATAAATTTATTTATTTGGCATTTCGTGATAAAGAGAATATGCCACGTGCCTATTTCGATTATCAATGCTCTGTGTTATTTCTTTTAGTTTAATTTATTCTTAATAATTTTTAAAGTTAAAAAAATATTTGAGTAGTTATTAGAGTTTTTTTATTGTAGGTTTTAGTAAATTTATATTTATATTAAATATTTATATTTAAATTTTTTTAATATACATTTTAAATTAAATCACATAAAATTTATTAAAATTAAATCAAATCAAATCAAAATTATCTATATTTAAATTAGAAATTGATTTTTTACCTTTCATTTTATTTTTTAGTTTTTTAAGTTTAATCTTACTTGTAATTTTTAATATAAAAGTTAAAATTTTAGTTTTAACAGTTTTAATACAGTTTATTTTTAGTTTTACTATTTTATTTGAAGTACAATTTTACTTTCAAATTAATGTTACTATTGTTTGCAATATATTAATTATATTTTTTAAGTACATTTTTTTAAATTTTAATTCTATTATTTAATTATTTATTCTCAATAAGTTTATTATTTAATATTTTTTAAAAATTATTTGTTTAAATGGATATTTTAATTTTGCATTTCCTTTATAGTATGATTTAACTTTGAAATTTATTTTACATATTTACTTATATTTATGAAATTACAAACTACAATTAAAAGTTATTAGAAATAATTTAATTTATAATTATTCATGTTATTAAATTTTAATTATTTTAAAATTATTTGTTTAAATGGATATTGTAATTTTGCATTTCCTTTATAGTATGATTTAACTTTGAAATTTATTTTACATATTTATTTATGCTTATGAAATTACAAATTATAATTAAAAGTTATTAGAAATAATTTAATTTATAATTATTCATTTTATTTTTATCCTAATTTATATAATAAAATAAATTTCAAACTTAAAATCTAAATTAAACATTATTGAGAGAGAGGGAGACTAACTTTTGATTAGTCGATTCATGCCAACAATCCAAGGATTACATGTGTCCCTAGGGAGTTATGCTCAAGGTACCACATGTGTCATTTGATTAAGGATATGATAATTCACCTTTCAAACCTCTTTAGAGTACCCATTGCACACTTAAGGAAGATAGAGAAGATATAAAGAGGAAAAGGGAGAAAAAGTCAAAGAGAAGTCTAGGAGCAGCGACTATCAAATCGGTCAGGATGGGGAGAGAGAGAGAAAGATAGAGAGAGAGAGAGAGACGAACAGGATAGATAAGTAGATAATAGGGAAATCAGAGATAAAGAGATAGATAAAGAAATAGGAGACAAAGATATATAGGCGTGAGAGAGGGAGATAAATAGGGACAACAAAGGGGTAAGGTAGAGATAGGGAGAGAGAGGAAGAGACAGCAAGAAAAATATAAGAGAAATATGAGAGAGATACAAAGAGAGAAATTGAGAGATAATGAGAAACATAGAGATTGAGAGGGAGACATAGATAGAAAGAGTGTCTCTCTCTTTCTCTTCCCATCTTTATACATATATCTCCTCATCTCTACCTCTCTTTATATATAACTCCCTATCTCTATCTTTCTATCCTTCCAATGCTCCCTCTCTCATTCTCTCCCTCTTCCCTTTCCTCTCTCCTTCCATCTCTCTTTCTCTCTCTTCCCCCTCCATTTTTCCCACTACCTATCTTTCTATCTCTCCCTCTTTTGAGATCTCTATCTCTCCCTATCACTTCTCTTTCTATATCTCTATTTTATCTCCTTCTCATTGAATCTCCTGTCTCTATATATATACTCCTCCATTTTCCCTCCTTATCTTTATCTCTCTCTCCCCTCTATTTATCTCTTTATCTCTTCCATACCCCCTTTCACTCTAAAGTTATCTCTCTTTTCCTTCTCTGCATATCCACTCTCTACCTCTCTATATACTCTTCTTATATATTTATCTTTCTATCTACTTGTCCCACTCATTGTCTCCCTCTTAATATCTCTATTTCTCTCTCTCCATCTCTCTCTCAGCCCCTCTATCTTTCATAAGTTATATCTATCTCTATCTCTCCTTCTTTCTATCCTATCTCTCCCTCTTTCTATCCCTATGCTAATTACGAGAATGGATGGTATATACAACAGCATTGAAAGACTTTGGAAACTTCCATGAGAAAATGTGGTCTCAAGGGCATCGACCTATAGGCACAGAGGGCACCATGATTAGAAAATTTGCACAAAATAAGAATATTGAAAAGGAATTTGAAACTTTCAGACACAATCTCTTCATGTTTAAGAAGCCCAAGCCAGTATTAAAGAGTGGAACTCCATCATCATGTGATTCATTCATAATGTGGATTTCTTGAAGGGACCCGAATCATCAATGGTCCTACTTACAAGTCTCTAAAAACTTACAAGCTACGCCAGAAGGTGAGCATCCATCAAAGCACATTATAGAGACTTCATAAATCTTCAAGCAAGTAAGGTGCTCGAGTTTTCACAAGCTGTAACAGATGGCAGCTTAGGCAAGGAACATTAACCTTTGAGAAATCTCAAACATCATGCTATTCACTAGAAATCCCAAGAATGCCAATCGAGTAGGATATGCACATAATGCATTTATTGAAAATGTTTTAAACTTTAAAGAAATCAATGGAGATGTTGCCAGTGCCACATTTGTAGCAAATACGCATAGGGTACACTTCAGTAACTCCAAAGCAAATGCTCTAGCCGTGTAGTATGAAAACATGGACAGGGCGTGTGAAATGTTGGGCATAAATTGCCCCGAATATATGTGATCTCATGGAATGCCACAAGCTGCATATGCATAGAATGAATTTGGCCTGAATACAGCCTTAGAAACTTGTAAGCAAATGCAAGTGCATTACAAAGGGTGCCACCAAGAATGTCGAGCAATTGCAGAGCATAGTGAATGCACGCCAAAGGAGTTAGGGAAACGCAAAGAAAGCCTGATGAAGATCTACGGTGGAAAATGAAGATCAAGATCCAACTAAATCTCCACCACTGCCCGCCATCGCGTGATCCTAAACTGAAGGGAGTTTAGTGTTCGCGAAATCACAGGCTTGTGATGTGTGGCAGATGTGGGGCCTGACTAGGGTCTTTGAGTGGGTGGAATTTTAAATGTTTGCGGATAAAATTTTATTAAGTGACCTTTGAAAATGTGAATGACGTGCTTGTACGTAGAGAACGAATAGTGGGCCCAAGTCATTTTAGGGGCAAAACATTTCATAATTAAATGTTGGCAAAAAGGTAAATTTTAATAAAGAGGTGGGTGCCCGTGAATTCCTTTTAAGGATTTTTCTTGTAGGTGAAATATTTAACTTTTCACTATAGGGAGGAAATTTAAAATGCACGTAAATGTGGCATGGAATGAAAAGTGAATTTAATATTCACTTTGCTGGTCCTAGGTTTAATATAGTGAATAAGAAATTGCTATGTAGAGTATGTTATTCACGAGAGGTAAATAAAGTGAAAAGTGGCTGCAGAATAAAAGGAAAATTTTAAACATAAGCTGAAGGTGAAAATATTTTGCATCGGATGCAAAATATTTTAAAATGAAAAATGGAGACGATTATTAAAGTTATGAAACTTTAATATTTAAAAGTGAAGGTATAATGTGCAACAAACAAAACAAAGAACAAAAATAAGAGTTTTTCATGGAAGCATTTTTTATGCGCAGTTGGGTAAATTTGAGAATTTCATCATAGGGGCAATTTTTCTGTTGGAGAGCAACTAACAACAAAGGAAAATGATGAAATAAATTCAGTTACAGAGAGATGAGAGAGGTTTTGAGCATCTTGTTGATCGACGGTGGATTGACTTTCTAGATGGCATCTACAGATCAGACTGATCTTAGGTCTACTTCTGTTTCTGTTTTATTCTTTTCTTCTCTCATTATAAAAAAGGAGGCTGGGATTCCAATTTATAAAAGCTCTGCAAGTCAGGCAGAAGCTCTACGTAGAAATGTATAGCTAGGAGAAATGTAATTGAGTCATTAAATCTAAAAGTGGCTGTTATGAATTGTGTTCTCATGTTTATATTTAGCTGATAATTGTCTCCATTTCTGAGTTGTATTACTCTTTTCGATTTAATAATAAGATTATCTGATTCTTTTCATGCACATTTGCTGCATTAGAGTGATATATGTTGTTTCCTTCTATTCTGAGAATAATGTAATTGCTTTAATGAAGCACAAGGTGCATTTATTATTGCCTTTTGTTCATAGGATAGTGTAATTGCTTCAACATATGTGACAGGAATACTATGTTTCAGGTGGATTTATAAGAAGAGTTATCAGATAAAGCTTTAGTGATCTGGTTGTCATAATGTGATAACATTTTTTAAAAGGATCTTCATAACATTTTCAACACTGTAGGATGAATGTTGGTTAGATGACTCCATAGCCCATTTTCTGGCACTGGTCAAGTATTATACTTCTGTTGCTTTTGGCTTGGTCCTGAATCTTCAAAATTCAAAAACATTTTAAATCCCTGTTTGTTATAGTGTTGTGATTATCTCATGCTCCAAGTAGCTGATATTACTGATAAACAGCCAATTCCATTCAGTATTATCCTATTTTGTTGAGTCATTAAATGAGATTATTTGTTAAGCAATATTATGTTGTTTATGTGTTTCAATTTGTTGATATTGCTAAAGGGATCACCCTCCCAGGTCTTGCAAAGCCCAAAGTGTAGGAGGTTTTTTTAAAGTCCTCATCAGTTGGTCCAAGTTCTCTAAACTGCCCTTGATTGGAATTGGTGAAACCTGGTTTACAAGAAAAAACACCAACAAGTACATCCTAACAAGGTTTCCTATCAATTTGCCAAGTCAAAGTCCATCACACTAGATACCACACCATCCTGGTTGTCTGTACCTTGATGTATCACATCTATGTGTGTTATCAAATATAAGGAAAGATGTGTCATTTATATCCCCAATCCATGGATAAGCAATACATCATCATCACTCATTATATCTAATAAAGTCACGATGACTCATAGACTTGTTGGACTTTTGTATCTTCTCATAATCAAGAGTTGATCCCTCTCATTCTTCTATCCTCTTTCACACTAACATGGTATCATGAAATTCACCAAAAATCCACCTGCATTCATAAAACGTCAGCATACCCATCCTACATACTCATACATATCATCATAATAGGAGACATCCTCCATCTCACATGCATTGCATCATCATTTAAATTGCTTAGGATAATATAGATTTATTATTATAAGCATCTTAAGACCATCTCATTTGCATCTTCATAATAATATAGATCTATTAGTCTAGCCTTCCCATTTCACCATATTGAATCTATTTTCATGAGCTCAACCTAAAATCAAAATTTTTTCTTGATCTTTTGAGGGGGAAGTGTACCAGCACACTTCTTTCCACTGGGGTAACAATGGGGAATCCAAAAAAAATTGAACTCTTATCTTGAAAATATTAGTCTTTGAACCAATGCAACTAGTACATTGCTTCAAAGAGGGGAAAAATGTAGACACGTGAACAATCCTAACTGACATTATGCATCTAAATCTGATTAATTAACATAATTTCTACTATTAATCAAATAAAGAAATTTATTAGAATAATTCACTAATGTTCATTTAATTTAATTAAATAAATCAATTTATCTAATTAAAACCCTAAAGTCCTCTCATCTAATTTATTAAATCAAATGTGGGTATGTGCAGGATCATCATGGAAAAAATAGGCCCTTAAGTGGCAAAAAAATTAAAAAAATCAGAATTAGGCAACTTGACTTACAAATTTGAATAAGTTATCTATATTATTTAAAAATATGTAAGAATAGAATCTATAGAAATTGAATGTAGTTTCTAAACTACTAGGGTTTTAAATCTATTTGGTGAAAATTTGAAATTTCAATGCGATTGGTACATAAATTTGGGAAAAATAAAAGTGGTTAATGCATTAGAGCCACCCTAACCGATAACATGATAATATTTTTTTATAAGATTTTAGATATAAGTAGAAGACTCATGCCGATGTGATGCATATTTTTTTGTAATTTTTTCCAAGTAAATAATTAATTATGAATTTTTTATTACAACTTTTTAAAAATATAAAACTTCATTATGTCTAACCACAACTTGGTCAAAACTTCATGAAATTCAATTTTTATTTTTTTAATCCTATAGTATGCGAAGCATAGAATGTGATGCATATTTTGGATTCAAAAATTTGATACCATTTGAGGCTATAGATGTTTTTCAATCAACCTATCAATGAGGACTTTAGTCATAATTTGAATAGAAAATGAATAATAATTATAGTTTATTAAATTCAAAGTAAAGAATAATTTATATCATTGGAAAGTTGAGAATCTCCTTTAAAAACCCTTTTTGTTTCATCAATTTTGGGTAAAAAAATAGTCGTCAGCCACATACCCATCATATTGCCACTTTTTGGCCCATCATGATCCAACACATACCCATGTCATAAACTCATAATCACTTCAAGTTGATTAATTTTGGATTAGTTAACTCTTAACCCTCATTACCCATTCTCTAGGTTTTGACTCAACCTTGGTCAAACTAAACCCCTTATTAACCCACCAACTTCCACATGAAAATAATTTCTTTTAATTAACTAACTCACCTATTTTTCCTCACAAGGCATATGCTTTGGGAATATTCCTTCAATAACTCCATTTATTTGACTTCCTTTCCCAAATATTAGTTTCTCTTACAAAGGCATTAACTTCTCTTACATCTCAACCACATGCATTAATCTCTCTTACATCCTCACCCACATCCTTTTACACTTTTAACCATATAAATTAATCTCTCTTATATCCTCTTAACTATGCACATTCCCAAAAATGTGCTCCACATCCAAATATTAGCCTTGTGAAAAGTGTCATGATCTCATTGGTTCTCCTTTAAGATATTTAAACATACTAGATATGCAAACAAGACAATAAAATATCAAAGAAACTAAATGTAAGCATATAAAAGCATGTTCAAACCCTATCCCATAGTTGGAGTGGTGCTCCTTTGATGTAGAAAGGATGCCTTTTCCCACCCCTTGAAAATTTTCTAATGTGATGAAGACACAAGTGATGAGTGATGAATGTGTCTATAGTGAGAATGCTTAAGATTGTGGATCCATATTGTGTACAGAGGAAACCCTCTATAAATAGGCTTGAAGGGTTGAAGAATGAAGAGATTTGAGGAATGTGGGACTAAAGGAGAGCCAATGATATTGTGACACTTGTCACAAAGCTAATGGTTGGAGGTGGAACACATTTTGGGGAATGTGCATAGTTAAGAGGATGTAAGAGAGATTAATGCATATGGTTGAAAGAGTAAGAGGATGTGGGTGAGGATGTAAGAGATTAATGCATGTGGTTGAAATGTAAGAGAAGTTAATTCCTTTGTAAGAGGAATTAATATTTGGGAAAGAAAGTCAAGAGTTATTGAAGGAATATTGCCAAAGCATATGCCTTTTTGAGGGAAAATAGGTGAATTAGTTAATTAAAAGAAATTATTTTCATGTCCAGGTTAGTGGGTTAATCAGGGATTTAGTTTGACAAAGATTGAGTCAAAACCTAGAGAATGGGTAATGAGGGTTAGGAGTTAATTAATCTAAAATTAATCAACTTGAAGGGATTAGGAGTTATGAAATTTGATTTAAATAATTTGATTTATTAAATCAGGTGAGGGGACTTTAGGGCTTTAATTAAATAAATTTATTTAATTAATTAAATTAGATGAACATTAGTGAATTAATCTAATAAATTACTTTATTTTATTAATAGTAGAATTGATGTTAATTAAATAGATTTAGATGCATAATATCAATTAGGATTATTTGCATGTCTACAATAAGAATACCATTTCATTTAAAATAAATAGGAAGGTGAATATTGGATAGTAAACTAAGGCTTCTAGATTTAAAAACAATAACAACCAACTAAATGGAATTATTATGTGCTAAGAAAATATATAGAATAATTTGATGACGGTTTTAAAGGAAAGCTCTCCCTCTTACAACTCATTAAGCACCTAGATGTTGACATTGACTACCATTATAGAGAACAAAAGAAATAACTAACAACTCATTTATAGATTTTTTTTTTCTTGAAAGAAACTAATATCAATCTTATGAATATCAATAATTTTTTGAATAAATTTTCAATGAGGGGTACTATTGAAGCCCCTTGAAATCCACAAAAGGACTATCATTTTTTGGAAATAAGGAAATGAGAATCTAAATTGTGAATAACCACAAGTCCATACAAATTTTTCCCAATAATATGCACTTTATCTTTATCACTTTTCCTTTCCACTTAGGAGGCTTTATGAAAAACAACATTCTTTATTTTTTTTTTTGGGAAACCTAACTAAGTAGGAATTTTATTCATAGAATAATTGTTAGCATGGTTTATATAAAGATAATCTAGCATCAAAACATTTGTATAATTTTGAAGTGAAATAATATACAAGATTGAAATTACACTTACCTTTATATTTCTATCATTTATCTCCTTGAGTTCTTAATCTATAGTGGCGTCCAATTATTGTATCCCTTTTCCTTTTATTATTGATTGAACCTCAATTCTTGACAAAGATGGAAGGATGTTTCAAAGATCAATCCTTGTATAGCAATCCCCTTGAAGCTTTTTAACACCTTCAAATTCTTCCTTACTTTTAATATCATAAATAATTACATGGTGTCAAAGATCTATTCTTACTTCAGTGTTAACCATGAAAATCAAGATAAAATTGCACACCTAATAGAATTGTTACAATGATTGTGTCCCAAACACCTAAGTTCTTTGATTTTTTTTGTCTCAACATACTAACAAAGAATCCAATTGCTATTCTAGGGATTCATTTTCTACCAGAATGTCACATCCATAAAAATGCACATTGATTTCAAAATATGTATCTTTTTTCTCATTTACATTTGTAAGAACATATTTGATTTCCTAATTAATTTAATTTAATTGATTAATCATACTCACCAATAACTTAATTTATATTATAAAGAAAAAATTATTTATTAACTTTAAATAATTAAAAAATATATATCTAATAAAAAAAAATTAATATATGTGTCAAGTTAATTTAATTTGATATATCTATTCATAGGCCAATTTGACAACCATTTCTTGCTTTTATATATAAAAAAAAATTCTAAAAATGATTCATTAATTTCCATTTTAGATATGATTATACTTGTTTCAAGAATATCATGCAAATCAAAAAGGGGAAATGGATGCGAAAGGAGCAGAGCAGTCAGGGGATGTGAAAGGTGCGAAAGATACACCACAGGTATGGGATAGTATCAAAGCTTGGAAAAGTGAGGATTCTGCGAAGGTTGGTAGACTGTTGTTGGATGTTGCGTCTGAGCTTGAGAATGCCAAGCATAAACGGCATTGGATGTCAGTCGGGAATGTCAATTTATAGCTTGTGGAGGAGATTCCTATGTTAGTGATCCCAAATGAATTTTTGAACTCAAAAGTAGAAAAGCTCAGGAAAAATGTTGTTATCGCCAAATTCATTAGTATATGGCCCTCGCTAAGCAAAATTAATGACTGGATTGTGCGCAAGCGGCTAGGGGTTAAGCCAAAGGTCAACTTCTTGGCATTAGGGTTTGTGTAGATTGTCTTCCATTCAAAATTTGAAAGAGATAACATTTTGAATGGAGGGCCATGGTTCATGGGCAACATTGGCTTGTTTATTAGGGCTTGGGAGCCAGGATTTGACCTTCAAAAGGAATTGGTTCTGAAGGCTCCAATTTGGGTTAGGATGTATAAATTACCTTAGGAGTTATGGACATAAGAAATCTTTAAGCTAATTGGGGATTCCTTAGGCAAGTTTGTTCACTGTCCGGGGGCTTCTCAACTAGGAAGCTGGGTCGCCTATGCTATAATTTGTGTCAAAATAGATCTGAGAAAACCTATTCGTCATGCAATTAGGCTTACTTCAGCGATCAGAGTTTGGCTTCAGGAGTTAGAATATGAATGCCTCCCCATTCGATGTTTCAAATGCAGGAAAGTTGGCCATATTACCAAAAATTGTGGTTTGGCCAAGGAACACTTCCCAGACCAGAGGGTTGCGGTCTTTGCAGAGAATGGTCGGTCTTCTTCAGGGGCGTTCCTGAATGGCTTATCTCCTATCTGTCCGGGGGCTGGGTTAGATGGGATGGAGCCTGTTTTGCCCAGCTCTGGTGCACCAGCAGTTACAAAATTCAATAATCCAGTGGCCGATGTAGTTACTATGTTGGCTAATAAGGATTCCAATGTTGATCCATCCGGTAGTGAGGGTGGGTCCTTCACAGATAGCGATGATGGCTACGATGCTATCCTGCAAGAAAATAATAAGGCGGTTGCAAATAACTTTGAGGAAGGTCTAAAATGCAAAGGCTTCAAGGGTAGCCAACATGCTTTAAGGTTACCTCTAACGATGAGGGGGGCTGTATGGATAAGGAAAATGATTGGAATATAGTTACAAGGAGTGGAAAGAAAGGAAAAACCAATGTGATCATGGACGTTGGTGGTCCCTCTCTAAGGGGCAGGAAGTCAGAAGTGAATAAGGCTAAGCAAACAGCCATGCTAGAGGTGGGGAAAGGAATGAAGGACACCTTGAACAAATTCCTTAAGATGGGAGGCGAGCACCTCCTTACTCAGCCCAAGAAATGAAGTTGGTTAGTTGGAATGTGAGAGGCTTGAATGGCCTAGAGAAGCGTCGCTTGGTTAGGTGGTTGATTGAGATCGAGGCCCCGGATATTTGTTTGTTACAAGAAACCAAATTAGAGAAGGAAGTTATGTTGAACCTTTTAACACACTTTGGAAAAGTGGAGAAGGTTGCGTAGTTGGTGCAAGGGGCACGACTGGTGCTTTAGCGATTATATGGAATAAGTTTAGATACTCTAGCGAAGAAATTAGTTCAGATTCACATTCACTATCAATTGATCTTAGGAATTTGCAGGGCAACAAAAGGTTTGTGATCACCAATGTTTACGGTCCCAACATTGAGTGTGAGAGGTGCTCTTGTGGGGATCATTTGAAATTATTCAGATCTGCATTCTCCTCTAGGAATTGGATTGTTGGAGGTGATTTTAATTCCATCCTAGGTCTAGAAGATAAGGTGGGAGGAAGGATGTGTAGCAGTTTGGGTTCAGATGGGTTTAGGCAGTTTTATGAGGAGCTCTCCCTGGTTGACATACAACCAAAAGAAGGATGGTTCACATGGTCCAATAATAGAGTTGGTGAGGATAACGTTTTATGCGGGCTGGATAGATTCCTTCTCAATTCTGATTAGCTCCTAGATTCAATTCAATTTTGGTCAGAGGTCTATGACTTTGGTGGTTCAAACCATTGGCTAGTTCCCCTGAACTGCTCCCTGTGCTGTAAATTGAAGGGTATGCCTTTCAAGATGGAGGTGTTTTTGTTTGAGCAACCATATTTTTTTGAGGCCTTAGAAGGTTGGTGGTGTAAGGAGATAAAAGGGAATCATAGGTTTGTGGTTTACCAACAACTCCAAGAAGTCTGTTGCCAGGTAAAGGCTTCGAACAAGAAGGTGGTGGGCGACCTGTTTGCCTCCAAGGTAAAAGTTGAAGTGGACTTGGTTGTTATTGACAAGGAGATGGCAACATCTTGCATGTCCCTCTCATTAAGAGATAGAGAGAAAGATAAGATAGACGAACTCAATCATTTTCTACGCATGGAAGAAATATTTTGGTTGCAGAAGTCCAGGGTCAAGTGGTTGAAGGAAGGTGATAATAACACAAAAAATTTCCATCTCTCTACAAATATAAGAAGAAATCAAAATAATATTTTAAAGATCCTTTTACCCGGTGGCTCTCTGGTGGAAGACATGGAAGTTATCAGGGAGGAAGGGAGGAATTTTTTCTTTAATCTTCTTGGGATAGTTGGGGAAAACAATTTGTAGGCCAAAAATGTTGGCCTAAGTAACATCCCTCAACTCATTGATGGAAGAGAGAATATTAAGCTTACGGCTCCCTTCACTAAAGATGAGATTAAGTCTGTAATTTTCTCTTTAGGAGCAATGAAAGCACTGGGCCCTGACGGGTTTCAGGCGGGTTTTTTTTCAAAAGTATTGGGATTTAGTAGGTGATGATGTTTGGTTGGCTACTAAAGAATGTAGGAATAGAAAGCGAATGATGAGTTCTTGGAACAAGACATACATTGCTCTTGTCCCTAAATTCAAGAGTCCTAAGTTATTTGATGAATTCAGACAGATTTCTCTATGTAATTGTTTGTATAAGATAGTTTCTAAGGCATTGGCAATAAGATTAAAAGCTTGTCTAGTTGGGATCATTTCTGAGGAGTAGTGTGGTTTTTTGAAAGGTAGGAAAAACCTTGACGGGGTGGTCCTAGCTCATGAGACCATCCATTCGATTAAAGAAAGGACTTGAAAGATGGTATGATCGTTAAACTAGATATGAACAAGGCCTTCAACAAAGTTTCTTGGGGTTTCTTAATTGCGGTCATGGAAAAAATGGGCTTTGGTCAGGATTGGTGTGATTGGAATTTCAGCTGCATTTCTTTTGTGCAATATGTTGTTTTGATCAATGGGAAGGCTATTGACTTTTTTCTAGGCTAGGCGGGGTCTCTAAAAAGGAGATCCTCTTTCTCCCTTCCTCTTCCTATTGGTGGCGGAAGCTCTCAGTTATGCTTTAAAACGGGTTGTTTCTGAAGGTAGTATTAAAGGTCTTCAAGTCTCAAGTAACATTCCCAATCTCACTCATCTTCAATTTGTGGACAACACCTTACTTCTCGGAGAGGCTATTACTTGCGAGGCTCGGGGTATCAAAAAAATTCTCCATACTTACGAGTTGGTTGCGGGTCAAAAGGTGAATTGTAACAAGTCTCACATCTTCTTTATTAAGGATCCTTGCCCTCATTCCTTTGAGATTCAAGGTATTTTGGGATTCGATGTGGACTTCCTCCCTATTAGTTACTTAGGCATGCCCCTGGTAGATAAGAAGACCTCTTATTCTGAATGGAAAAAGGTTGTGGACAAGATTCAGAACAAGTTGGCTTCCTAGAAGGGCAAGTGGCTATCCCTGGCTGGTAGAATCACTTTAATCAAGGCATCTTTGGCAACAATTCCCACGTATACCATGTCAGCCGTTCAAATTCTTAGCAAAGTTGCTAAGGCTTTGGAGAAAACTTAAAGAACTTTCTTATGGCAAGGTACGCAGGAGTCCTTTAAATACAGTTTAGTCAAATGGGAAGATGTATGCAAGCCAAAGAACATGGGTGGCTTGGGTTTTTAAAACATAAGGAATATGAATAAGGCCCTTGGGTCTAAGCTTGGCTGG
The DNA here is from genome assembly GCA_007258455.2 of Sequoia sempervirens. Classification (NCBI taxonomy): domain Eukaryota; kingdom Viridiplantae; phylum Streptophyta; class Pinopsida; order Cupressales; family Cupressaceae; genus Sequoia; species Sequoia sempervirens. The sequence goes on from VDFB02275425.1 coordinate 27,518, forward strand.
ACAATATATGAGGAAAGTGACAAAATGTGGAGCAAGGTATTAGAATCCAAATACCTTCAGAATCAGGTCAATTTCCTTTTTGGCAATAGTGTTGTCCTTCCTAAAGGCTCTAATATCTGGAATTTTGTGTGAAGCTATCTTGGCTTTCTCTCGTCTGATTTGGTTTGGAAGGTGGGCAAAGGGGATAAGGTGCATTTCTGGAGGGACCCGTGGCTTGAAGATCAACCTTTGAGAGAGAATGTTGCTTTTATGTCTTTAGCCTCCTTTATGGAACCCAGATAGGGTATGTTGGTCTGGGATTATAAGGAGTATAGAAACAATGGTTGGGATTGGAAGACTCTAGAAGGCTTAAATAATGAATTGGGCTTGGCATGGAAAAATGTATTGTTGAAACTGAATATGATCCATTTTTTAGAGGAGGAGGATAGACATATGTGGCGGTTTAGCAATGATGGCAAGGCTTTTGTTAAAGAGGTTTACGCTAGATACTTATGTTTGGGTCATAAAGTAAACCCTACAGTTTTGCCCAAGGTTTGGTATAAGTTGGGTTTGCCTAAGGCCTGTGCCTTTTTCTAGATTGCTTGGAAAGGCAAGGCCTTGACTTGGGTTTGGTTGATTAAGATGGGGAAGATTGGTCCTTCTCAATGCATTCTTTGTGAAAAGGTGAGCGGAGATGACAACCATATATTCCTTTATTGTGAGTATACTCAAGTGTTGTGGGGCAGATTTCTCAATTGTTGGAATCTTGTTTGGGCTATGCCTCAGAATCTTGATATGCTTCTGGAAGGATGGATTTTCAAGGTTGAAAGCCTTGGTCTCAGATTCATCTGGGAAGTGTTTTCGACTATATTGGTGTGGAATGTTTGGCTTGAATGGAATAGAAGAATATTCTCAGATCAAGCGAGAGGTGTGGACTAGTTATGGGACCAAGTTGAATGCTCTCTAAATGAGTTTGGAGAGGTAAGCAAGAATAATTTCTGGCAGGTTAGTGCTGATGAGGTGTGGCTTGCCAATGCTTGGCCCAGGTTTCATTGGCTAGGATATTCTGCTACCCCAAGGAAGAAGCTTTCCAAGGATCAACATGTTAGATTGTTCCCTCTGGATCCTGGTTGGATTAAATTAAATTTTGATGGTGCTGCTAGGGGTAACCCTGGGAAAGCAGGCGATGGTGGTATTTTCAAGGATGATAATGGACAACATTTGGGGTACTACTCAATGGACTTTGGTAAGGACTCTAATAACTTGTCTGAGGCTAGGGCTCTATGGTTTGGCATTCTTATTGCCAAGGAGAAAGGTTGGAATCATCTGTGGGTGGAAGGTGATTCAAAGGTTATAATCAGCCTTCTAGATAAAGATTCTTCTAGTTGCTAGCGGTTGGATCATATTATAGTGGAAGTCAGAAGTTTGGTTCGTTGGTTTAGTAAGTTTAAGGCCTCTCATATACCAAGAGGGGGAAATCTTATTTCCAATTGGGTTGCCAATCAAGGTGTGAACTCTAGTTTTAGTATGGCTTTTGGGGCAACTGGGTTAAAGGATTCTTATCCTTCTGAGTTGATTAGACTATTACAGATGGACATCATTGATCATCCCCCTGACTTGGGGCCTGCTCATTAATTTTCCTTGGTTCTGCGTGTCTTTCGGTCTATGTGTGTTGGTTGCTGGTGGCGTTTAGTTGAGTTTTGGATTCTTCTTTCTTTGTTGTTGTCTTGTATCTTATGCAGTTTCATTTGTTGGTGGCGTTTGGTTGTCTTCTGAGCGGAGCTTATGGTTTCCTATAATGTCCAAACTATTGGTTCTCTTTGATGGGTTTTTCCCTGCAATTGACGAGTCCCTGGTGCCTTACCAGGGTTTTATTATATATATAAAAAAGAATATAATGCAAATCTAGAACCTTGTTTAAAAAATGACTCCTGTAAACTATTAACTGTATGGAGGGGGAATGTATCGCTCTGGCTGAATGAATTCCACCATAATGAACGTCATGGCTTATGACATAAGACAAAAAATTTCACATGATTTGAAACTTAATGTCAAATATTTGGAAATTTTGGAACTTAATGTACGGTTAGTAAGTTTAATGTCAAATATTTGGTGAACTAAAGAAATTTCATCAAAATATTGGAAAATTTACACATTATTTGAATCAAAAAGTTTGTCAAATATTGACAAATAACTATATTAGATTGAATGATATGTAGAAATAAATGGTTGTTCTCTCCTTGTTTCTTTATTTCCTATATTTTTTATTTTGTTTAAGTAAATTACTTTGAAAAATAAAATTTTTAGAGGCCTTATAAATAATGTTCATTCACCTTATAGCAAGTTAGAAGGAATATGGTAAAAAAGTTATGGGAGTTTTATTATAATTAGGTTATTAAAAATAAATAAGGAATGGGTTGACTAAAATATAATTTTGAAATAATTTAATATTTTAAAAAATAATTTAATTTTTAAGTGAAAGTGATTAGTTAAAGAATTTTGAAGAAGTTTAAATATTTAAAACATCTGTATATAATATTTTTTATGTGTAACTTTTCAATATTTTGTTTTTGTTATTACTGTTATTATGGTTTCTTTTCCTTGGCTTTACTATTTTTTTATAGGAAAGAAAAAAAAGATTGTTTTAAGTTTATTTGTAGTTTCAATAATGTGGGTTAGTAGAGAACTGCATGAATTACATTCAAAGCCTACATGATTAGATATACCAACTAAAACAACATAAAATACCATCTTTGTACACAACAATACTATTACAATATAATAAAAAAGAGAGCTTGTAAATGTAGATACATAGGTAAGAAGAGAAGATATAATTACAACAATCAAGAGCACTAAAAGGAAAAAGATAATTTGAGAGGATAATTGAAAAATTTTGTGGACACGGTCTATATTTGTATATATCACAACTTTGTGCAATTGAATCTTTTGTATACATCTACTTCCATGCCACTTTACAAAAGTTGCAAACAAGCATGCCCTTGTTCAACACTAGTCTTCCCTAAGAAGAAAGTTACTTATAATGTATTGATTTAAAACAACATGCAACTTCTACCCTAATTCTTTTTATTGTAGTGATTTTATTCAAGGGGCATGAAATGATCTCATATTTCCTATGACATATTTTCCCAATTACACTGTAGTTATTTATAGTATGTTGCATCTTGAGGTTATGATTGTCAAGATAAAGTTATTTTATATTTATTATTTCTCTTTATGTATTTGTGTGTTCATCTTTATTTTGTATTTCATGTATTTAAGTAGTTTTCTTTATTTTCTATTTTTTTATTTTTTGAGATAATCCTCTATGCATATGATCCATCATCATCATGGTGCATTGTATCATGATGGATAATATCGATGTAATTCTTTTGAGATAGATTGGAATATCTGTGTACATTCTTAACATCTACTCGGGTTTAAAATACTCTAGAAAGATCTTATAATTTCATTTATTTCCACTTCTGACATCATAATATATAATAAAAAAATCTTCTAATAATTTCACCATCCTTACCTAATCAATAGATATGCATCTCTTTACTAATTTAAGTTTTGTCCATTTTGAGAGCACATATATGTTATTTAAACATTCTTTTCTTTTCAAGGGGTCATCTTATCATTCATCCAACCCAAAATTTGAAACTTCTCCAAGAGTTGAAGTATCGTTCAAATCCAATCAATCCTTTTTTTTTATTTCAAATATATTTTCTCTTATCATTTTTTTTTAAATCAACTAGTATTTAATCATTGACACTTGGGGAATCTTCTATCACTAGAAACCTATATCCACTTTCTTTGAAATTACATTTCTTCTTGCAATTGCAATGCCATTTTAAAGAGGGAAAAAATTTAGACACTAAAATATCACCAACATTAATCTTATAACATCACCTCCACCTCAATGCCTAACAAGATTCATTAATTAAAATAATTAATCAAAAAATAAGTATTGGTCCACTTTATTAAAATTAAGTTGATTAAATAATATTTATAATTTAATTAATTTAAATAATTCATTGTCTCACTAATATCAATAATTAATTTAGTAAATCATGACAATTTTTTTTAGTAAATTAACTAATTTATGAGAATCATAAAAAATTCTAAAAAATGAAAATTCAATATCAAATCATTTAACTATTTGAGAAATTTAATAAATAAATTCATTATATCAATAAATTAGTTAATTATTTGATAATAGTTTCCACATATCCTTATCCACCTTTCATTAGATAATCTCTTGATTTAAGATCAAATCCTAGTTGTCAATCCATTTCCTCAAAATATTATAAATAACACACTGAACATATAACACACCGAACATCTAGAATAGTATAAATATATGATCCTATTAAAATATGTTAATATAAAACTAGATGATTGATTATACTCTTACATCATATTTATGTGAGGGTAGATATGTTTTATTCTTAAAAATTGTGTTTTGAAATGGTTAATGTTTGATGAGGTTTTAGCATGAAGACCAAAGTGCCTACACGTAGGTCGGACATGAGTTCAACATGGACCTATTGATGATATTTTCCTTTGAGTGAGTCATTGTGACTTGGTGAAGCCTAAAGGAGAAATTCAAGTTCCCACTCTTGGTCCTCTCTAAGGTGAATAATTTAATAGGTATCTACCATCTTGATTTGAGATGCATTTAACTTTGTGATTTATCTTCTAGTAGGAATGTGTCTTGGTCTCGGTGTTTAGTTCTAGAGGGCTTATTCAAGGGTTACATGTCATGGTTTATGTCTCCTATGTCTCCTTATGCATATGAGCTTTATATTAAGATTTATTTTAGGAGTGTAGAGGATGGTTTGGAGGTTATTATTTAGTTTTTTTATTGATTCACAATACATGTTTGATCTTCAAATTCAAGTGATGTCACTAATAAATAAAGTGTAGTTTTATTTCCACTTTACTATGTCCACTAAAATAATGGTTTCATTTGATGTTATGGGGTGATGGGAAAACAAGGAAATAACACATGTTACTTGATTATGAGAAAACATATTTTTTGTGATTAGGACCTAAATTTTCTATTTGACCTTCATACTAATCAAATTTATGAAGACAATTTTCTCTTTAAGGTTATCCTTCAACTTTTAAAGCTTGTTCTTGTTTAGAATATGTGTATTTGTGGAAATAAGGGCATAGGGTAGTGGTAAAGTTACAATATAATTATGACAGCCACCGATGTTCAAACCTTTATTGGGTTATCATGCTCATAGATTGTGGGCCTTTGGTGGGATGATGTGTTTGTAGGCTTGAACAAAGGTAATAATTCCTCGAGGATTAGAGCCCCCGCATATTGATCTCAATGACAAATTCAATTAGGAAGAGATCTTTGGACTAAAAATAGACAAAAAAAAATTAGTTTAAGAAATATACACACACATACACTAAAATATTTCTTTCAGATAATACAATCTTCTTAAAATAAATAAATGTGATCATGACCATCAAATTTAAAATTTTAGATATATTAAATAGAAGATGTCAAACAAGTCTTATAACCCCCTCACCAAAATTTTTTAAACAAAAAAGAAAAAAAGGAATCATGAGACTCATTTACAAAATGAAAAATCTTATGAAATAAGTACCTTGACAAGTATATAATATGAAGGTGAAGATGAGTATTCGAGTGTAACTTTAAACAAAGATAAAATACAATAAATAAACAAATAGTAAGCCATTTATCTTTAAAAGATCATACATTCTATAACTATTAATAAATAAATTTTTAACATTTTGAAAATACATTTCACCATTATATTTAATTTAAATAAATTTATTTAAAATGGATTATTATTATATGTTTATAATATCTATTATTATTATTATTATTATTATTTTTGTGACTGCAGGGCGTTCCTGCGACCTAGCCTACCGGCACAACAACCATTACCTTAGGTACTTGAGGTGAGCTAGGGCGAGACTAGTCCCCTGTGGGTGAGGTGAGCTAGGGTGAGACTAGTCCCCCGCGGGTGAGATCCGCTGCCCGCAAGAAGTCCCACCTCTTAAACTTGGGACCGAAGTCAAACCCAAGATCAATGGGGAGCAAACCAATTGCCCAAACCAACTCTACTACCCATTCGGACCGTTTATAATATCTATTATTACTTTCAACTTTAAATTTTAAACTTTTATTTATTGTTTATTTTATATGTAATTTTGTAAGAATGTTACATAAAAACAAAAAGTACACTTTTTCAAAGCGATGCACTTCTTTATTATATTATAATTTAAATAAAGTAAACAATGTACATACAAGAAAATTTATGTATGATTGGAATCACCGACTTAGAAGTCTAATGTGTATTCAGCACGACTGATAGGAAGTCTGTGTACGTTAGAAATATTGGCTTGATCATATGATTGTACTTCATTACAAAACGAAAATTATGGTAAATTATTAATTCGACGCAAATATTTTATATATCTTCTGGAGGTGAAAACTACGTTTCAATTTCCTTTAGCGGGCAGGTAATTACTTTACAGTGTGAACGCTCATTCAATTTTCTAAGAGGAGTGAGTCCAGCACATCGAGACGCGGTTACAAATTGACATTAAATAGAGTCGTCACTTAGCATTTCTAAGAGCAGCTCATGTTTGAAAGGAAAAAAAGTATTGAACAATGAAACGCTCTGGTGTTGATCTAACTCGTTCTGAGCTGAAAAGCTCTTCAGATAATGGAGGGACAACGTTATCTGACATTGGCTTGGAAGGAATGAATCGTTCAATTAAAGCCGGCAAAAGAGAAAGCGCAAAGGTTGCGGAGCAATTGAGAAGGAATCGAATGAGACAGCTCTATACAACCCTCGAAGGCCTTATACCAACTGCTTTTCCAAAGGTAATTACAGAACCCAATTCTCTCTCTTCTATCAAATAAAATCTGCGCTAGCAGATCTTGGCATATTTCATGGTAATATGGAAATCAGGCTGCAAAGTCCAGAGTTATAAGAATATTTCTGACCAATACAGAAATCACAATAGCAGGATGTCATATAATTTATTTACTTCCATCAAGAATGGGCTTCTAACATGTGATAGTATTTTTTTTTTTTTCCATTCTTTCCTTTTCTTCTTCTTGATTAAAAGTAGACTACACAGGAGAAACAATAACTTTTAGTTGCAAAAAAATTCATACTGTCATGTTAGTAGAGGAGACTAGCCATGATCTCAACACCTAAGTCAAAAGATCTGTGAAAGTCGTTTCTAAGATCTATGTGATCAGACCGCACATATTTCATGCGGCATCGAGAAAATTCACCGCTAGACTGATGGAATTTGTCATGGTGGTGAATTCCCGCAGTGAATTGTTGGAGGTCAATTTTCCATCGGTGAATTGCTGGTAGTGAATTTTCCTAGGGCCATTTCATGCTGATATGGAAATCAGGCTGGAATGTTTAGATTCTAACAGTATTTCGAATTAACATGGAATCAAGCTGCAACGTTTAGATTCTATGATAATTTATATGATAATTTTTAAAAGAAATTTATGTTTTTGAAAAGTGTATATATACAAGATATGTTTAGTATGTAATATCTTTCAATGCCTTATTTTTATCATTGTTGTTAGGATTTTTTTATCACTGTGTTGTCTACTTCTTGGTTTCAATAATATAAAGTAATATGTATTTGACTAATTATCCCATGATTGTTTCTAGGGCGATCGTTGCAAGTTGATAGAGGAAGCGAACAATTATATAAAAAAATTAAAGGATCAAATATATCAATTGAATCAACAAAAAAGTCATCTTAATGTAATTCAAAATTGTGAGAAGATAGTAAATGAAGATACACATATTATCAAAGTGAGTATGGAGGTAGGAACAAAAGATGTAATTATTATCATCAAGGGTGGTAGAAGGCTAAGATGCCTTTCTACGATAGTTGAAGAAGTTGAAGGACATGGTTTAGAATTGGATATGTCACAACTTTCTACAAGTGATTCTTTTGTATACATCTACATCCATGCTAATTTTATACAAGATATGAAAGAGAATGCCTGGCTCAACTTCAGTCTTCTCTAAAACATAAATTGTTTATGATGTAATAAGTTAAAATAACATGTAACATCTAGTCTAGTACTTTTGATTTTAGTAGTTATAGTTTATAAACATTTGATAAAAGAATATGAAATGGTTAGAATGTAATGCACTCTCTCATATTGCTAAATAAAATATTATTTTAATTTTAATATCTTTTTTTCTAATGATTATTGTTTATATTATTATTAAACATATTATTCTTTAAATTCCTCCAAGGAGCAAGTTATTATTAATTTAAACATTACATTAAATAAAACAATTTTTTATTTAAATATTTTAATTATAATTATTTTTTATTTGAATGATAAATAATTTTAAATTTGATTCAAAATACATATTAAAGTTAAATATATATATTTTTATAAAAAGAAAATTAGTTGATTAATTTATATTCCTTCATGAATACTTTAATTA